>JAOEHX010022688.1:0-14652 GCA_025448015.1 Bolborhynchus lineola
GGGAGGAGGGGAAGCCGGGAAGAAGCAGAGACAGGACACCTGACCCAAACTGACCAAAGAGGTATTCCATACCACAGAATGTCATGCCCAGGATGCAGAAACGGAGGGCAGAGACCCGGAAGGGTGGTGGGAGCGCACAGCTTGGTCAGGCTGAGTGTACATGGTGAGCTGTTGTATTCTCTTCCTTTGTATTTCTCTTGTCATTATTATTATTAGTGTTAGCAGTATTAGTTTGTGTTATACCTTAGTTACTAAACTGTTCTTATCCCAACCTGTGGGAGTTGCATTCTTTCGAATCTCCTTCCCATCCCTCCAGGAGCAGAGGGAAGAAAAAGGAAGGAAGTGAGTGAACAAACTGCGTGGCTGTTTTGTGGCTGTTTTACAGTTTAAAACCACCACACCACACCACACCACCCAAGTCATGGAAGGCAGAGGAGAGGACAGTGAGAATGAAGACCCTGGGCCCACTGTAGGAGAGGATCTGGTTCAATACCATCTTAAGAACCTGAATGTATACAAGTCCAGGAGTAATATGTTCAAACTTAAATAGAGGAAGTTTAGATTGGATATGAGGAAGAAATTCTTTGCTGTAAGGGTGGTGAGGCACTGGAATGGGTTGCCCAGGGAAGTTGTGAATGCTCCATCACTGGTGGTGTTCAAGGACAGATTGGACATAACCTTGGGTGATATGGTTTAGTGGCAGGTGCCCTTGCCCATGGCAGGGGGGGTGGAACTAGATGATCTTAATGTCCTTTCCAACCCTAACTATTCTATGATTCTATGATTCTATGACTGTCATTAAACTCTCCCACAGAAGACTAGAGACCTTTCTTTTCCCCACCTAGAAAAATAAACATGTGCCTTTCCCTTGGGTTTGGTCACAAGTAATCGCTATGATATGTAATCAAATCCTAATTAAGGTTAATTAGTTGTCATCAAGATAAATCCATTGCATACACTAAATTCTAGCTACCATACTAGCTCTCAGGCATACCTTGTTGCCCTAACATTTCAGGGCCTCAGTTTCTTGCAGTGTTTTATGAAATTCTACCCAAGATTGTACAGTTTTTTCCAAAAAAAGTGATTATAAAATTTGCAGCCCTAGGCATATAAACAGTAATAGCTAAGTGCCCACTACATCTCTCACATGAGCCTGGGTAGGGACTGTGCCTCAGGGTATTCCCACTCGCCATGATTGTGTGTTTGTAGAGGCAAATCACATCAGACATTGCACTTACCCAGCTGGAGGGGGTGAGAGACTGAGGTGAAGAAGAAATCATGGGCAAATTTGTGGGTAAGTACCCCACACCACACACCTGACTTGTTAGGGGCAGGAAACCATCATGGGGTCTGGACTTATCAGGCTGTGCACCATGCCTGTCTGTGTGGGAGCACATGTAGGAAGGATGAAGCTTTCCAGATGCTTCAGGTGGGTTGAGCATTCTGAATACTTGCCAGCTGGCAGTCACACACTTACTTAGTGCAAACGAAAGATCCAAAGGAGGAAGAGGAGAGGCCACAGACTGTTCTACCTGCTGGCAAGCAGCCAGGGCAACGTTTTCCTATGGGCAGAATCAACTGTAACCCCTCAGCTTAGAAAACCTCCCAAAAGGAGGAGCAGGGAACCTCTGCTAGGGCTCTCCCAGCTTTGTCTTGAAAACTCCTAAGTCAGCCAAGGTTTTGGCTGATACTGCTTTCTTCTACCTGGAGCTGGCTGTGAGCAGCCAGCTAAAATCTCACCCTGCTAGTTGTGGTTCCCCCTGCAGAACAGCCTCCTCTTACACCCATACCTAATAAAAAGGCTGTGACTGAAATACATCATCTTGGAACTATTTTCTCCCATTCTGGAGAAATTCTCCATCAATCTTTTTGGACAATTTATTAATTGTCTGCAGCACAGTTGTAAGGCTGAAAATCTGGCCCAAAATATCAGCTTATTTCGTCTTTAGCATGTTTCTAATTTGTCAGCGCAGACTGGTCTTACTCACAAGGGGGGAAAGCTATTTTTGTGCTGTTGCCAAGATACTACTGGCACTTGCAGACTGATCAGATAGCAGCTGTCAATAGCTGTGACAAAATAACACGATAATTCAAAGAAGGGAATTTAAATGATGTATAACTAACAGTGGTACAGAGCCTTCCTGACATATCTCCAACGTGCAAATCTCCTGCTCCTGCCTGGAAGTTGGGTAAGACAGTCTCATTCCTTCACAAAGGTAGCAAAGGGAACAACCTGGAGCTATCATTTACAAACCCTGTCACAGCACCTGTACTTCATACCTAATGTAGGTTCCCTTAGAAGGGTACAGTATAGCTTGAAGGCAACTATAAAGATGGATTTGGGGAGCACTGTACTACCAGAAAGAATGATATTACAAACAAGTTAGGTTCAAAAGCTCTGAGAGTATAAATGAATGCAGAAACACATAAGAGGTAGTCATACTTTATGCAAACTAAATACTTTAAGGGAAAGCTTAACAAAAACAAACCAGAAACATTTCACAAAAGCAAGATTCTTTACCTTTATTGCCTGCTCTTCAACAGTAAAACCTAATAATGCCTTATGCTCTCTTCAGAATTTCTTCCAGAATAGCAATTTTCAGTATAAAATGCTTCACTTGAAAATACGTCCAAACTTAAAGAGACATAGTGGGAAAAGGAGTCTGGATTTGCTTGTTCTTTGCACAAAACCTGAGGAATAAGCACTGGGGAAAAATAATGCAATTTGCATTCAGTAATAAAAATGTTTTTAACATAATCTGTACACACTTTGCATTTATATGTCTGTAGCTTGGCATACACAATGTAAAGAAATAATTTACCAATGATACTAGCTGCTACATTAGTGATTCTATACCCACATAAAAATGTAAAATGTGTCTCCTGATTGTGAGCTGTATACACTTAAAATGTAAAATCCCTGTTCAATAAAAATGCTCCAAAGTCACCTTGCAAAATGGAGCATATGAAATAAAACTAAACGCTACACTAACAGATTTTTAATCAGAAACTTTTTATCTAAATATAATTAGTGTGATACTTTTAAAATACATTCACAAAAAGAATTGAGTTATGTTTCTGTATGTGTATGTATATAAATCTGTGTGTTTATACATATATACATATGTATGCTGCATGTATGCACACAGTATACAGACTCATATAATAGACATTAGGATCAGTATGATATTATTCCTGAAATGTGCATCTTTTCCCTTCCTTTAAGGCTACAGATACCACTAAGCAAGATATGATTCCTTTACTTTGTACCTTTCCAGTGTCAAGTGGAAGTTTTATGTATAAGGAGAAGAGAATATGTAGCATTTTTTTTACAATGCACCCTTGTAGAATGCTGTCAAATGAGATAAACACGGATCCTGAATGGCTCTGGGATGACAGTGAAACTTGGATCAAGTACTAGAGTTGGGAAATTCCTTTCTGCCAAATGAAGCATCCCTTAGACAAGTCTAGATTTGGAAGGCCCTGAACTTGCCAGAGAGTTCAAAACTCTTCAGCTGCCACTTCAGTATATTTGTGGAAAATCATAATTTTTTGCCTCTATTTCTCTGCCAGTCCTCAAGACAGGCCAGAATTTACAGGAAGCAATATTGAATATTTGGTAAGTGCAGAGCTTTCCTTTAGTAAGAAAGACTTTTCATCTATATCATCCCTTCTACTTCATAAAGCAAGGGTAAAGATTATGTTATTATATTGGGTTTGGGTGGCAAGGTTTTAGGAGGGGAAGAGGGAGGAGCTGAGAGGGTGGTTTCTGTGAGAAGATATTATAGATGCCTCATGTCAGACAGAGCAAGTGCCAGCCAACTCCAAGACAGAGCTCCTGCTGGCCAAAGAAGCCAGGCCAACCAGGTCCGCTGGTAGTGCTTCTGTGACACTATATTTCAGAAAGGGTAAATCCACTGCACAGTAACTCAGTGAAAGGAGTGAGAAGACAAGAAAGAAACAGCCCTGTAGGCACCAAAGCCAGTGAAACAGGAGGGGAAGCGCTAGAGAAGGGTTTCCCTGCAGCCCATGGCACAGACCATGTTGATGCTGCCGGTGCCTTCACAGATCATGGACGTCTATAGTGGAACAGATATCCATCTGCAGTCCCTGGAGGACCCTGCACTGGAGCAGGTGGATGTGCCGTTGGTGAGTCCGTGCAGGAGCAGTTTTTCTGGCAGAACCTAGGACCTTGTGGGGAACTCATGCTGGAGAAGTTCGTTCCGAAGGGACTGTACCCTGAGGAGAAAGAACCATTCTGAAGCAGTTCTTGAAGAACTAGAGCCTGTGCAAAGGACTGTCACTGGAGAAGTTCATAAAGGGCTGCATATCATGAGAAGACTCCATGCTGGAACAGGGGAAGGGGCTGTTAGTATTTGTTCTTATTCCTCACCATTTTGCAATTATTTGTGAATAAATTAAATTATTTGCCCAGAGTGTTTTTCCTGTGGTTGCAATTAGTAAGTGATTTCCCTGTCATTATCTCAACCTCCTAGTTTTTCGTTATATTTTCTCCCTGTGTCCTGTTGAGAAGTGGGGGGATAGAACAGGCTGGTGGGTGCCTGGTGGCCAGCCAGTCACCATACTGCAGTTATTAAATTTCCAAAATTTCAAAATATAAGAACAACATTTGTACTGATTCCATAGTGCAGGTGGGACAAGAAGCGACTATTGAATTTTATGATTCCTGGAGCTTTTTGGTTTGTTTTGTTGCTTTATTGCTCTACACAAGCACCTAGCAAATGCTGCAAGGCAATCTCCAATGAAATCAACATGTGACATGGTGGAAACTTTTACACTTGGATCAACTCCTAAGCAAATAATAGAAAAATTCTGATGATGCCCGCTCAGAGAGGTTTTCAAAGACCTAGGAAAAAAAAAGATATAATTTAGACAATCATCAGATCAGAAATGACAAATTCACTCTCCTAGCACTCATCCTGCAAACCAGCTATTTTTGCATTAATTTTGAACATAAAAAATGTTTGATCACTTATCATCTGAAGTTAACCATAGACTTGGTTTTATAAACTTATTTAGTAGCAAACAGGAATGTACACTACATCCTGATATCTTATTTCTACTTGCTGACAATTATCAAGAAAAAGCAGAATTAGCAAAATAAAGCATCACAGAACAACATTTGAATGTTATTTCTTGAAAACTGAAGTTGTACAGCTAGAACCAGAAATCCTAATTCCTGTTACTTTGGATTGGTTTTCTTGAAGTTACATTTCCTTTATAAAATAGCAATTACCTTAGCTTAAGGTATTTATTAAGAAATAATAATCAGCCAAAGGATCCTCAGATCGTCATTAATCTGCAAGACATTCCCTTAAATCTTTGTTGTTTTCTTTGCCCATAACTATGCCAGCATAGAATCTTCTACTGGAATACACCTGGATGAAAGCAGAGGAGACAGGTAGGACAAAAGACCTTCAAATTCAAGTTATAAGGCTGAACAGATGAAAATGCCTTGGTTTTCTGTAGAAGTTCAGAATATGACATTCCAAAATTCCGACTCAGGCTCACTTGTTTCAGGTGTGCCAGAAACCACCTTTGCCTTCAATTTCCCACTGGGAAAAGGTAACAATAATATTTACTCATCTCATATGTCTGCCAGAAGGAAATCCCACATATTAAGTGTCAAGAATGGAAGCCAGTGTCATATTTTTCAGCTTTTAATACCACTTCACTGTCGTGGTTTAAACCCGGCTGGCAACCCAGAATCAAGCAGCCGGTCGCTTACTAGCCCCTCCCCTTCCTCCCCCCACTCCCCGGAGGGATGGGGAGAAGAATTGAAAGAATGTAACTCCCACGAGTTGAGGTAAGAGCAGTCCAGTAATTAAGGTGTAATGCAAACCACTACTGCTACCACCAATAATAATAATGATAAGGGAAATAACACGGGAAGAGAATACAATCGCTCACCACCCACTGACCAGTACCCAGCCCAACCCAAGCAGTGATCTAACCCTTCCAGATACCTGCCCCCAGTTTATATAGTGGTCATGATGTGCTGTGGTATGGAATACCTCTGTGGTTAGTTTGGGTCAGGTGTCCTGTCTCTGCTTCCTCCCAGTTTCCCTCCTCCCTGGCAGAGCATGAGACTCAGAAAGTCCTTGATCAGAGTAAGCATTACTGAGCAGCAACTAAAAACGTCGGTGTTATCAGCGCTGTTCCCAGGCTGTAAGACAAAAACACAACATTGTGGCAGCTACTAAGAAGGAGAAAAAATGACTGCTACTGCTGAGCCCAGGATACCCACAGAGAGAAACAGGGTCCAGGTAGAATGATAATTTTAAAAACCTAAAGAGGCATAGGAAGAAATAAGATTTATGGTCCCTAAAAAAAATCTTGGGGGACAACAGAAAACAAAAGTAATATTGTGACTTAAATGCATACAGAAAGTCTCTCTGAAGTGTACTTGAATATGAAGCTTGAACTTTGAAGAAAAAAGTAGTAGGAAGGAAGAACTTCATTTAGGAAGCATTGCAAAGCATTGCTCTGTCTGGCAAATTCAGGAACAGCAGAATTACAGAAAGAAAGTGAGTAAGTTAGTACCACTCTGTAAGGATAGATAGCCACTTGTTAGGTCATATACTTGTGACGCTGGTGATCTGGACTAAAGTAGGTCCTTTACCTTGCCTGACACAAAGATTTGCAGCTGGACCTCTGCTATCCAAGTATCTTCATTAGTTTCCTGGTCTGCAATCTCCTTTCCCACTGCATTGTCTGGTTTTGAGCAGATAGTATACCCTGAATCTCTCAGACTCATCTGAACAATAACCTTGGTCTTGATAAACTTATCTTTTTTACAATCATGATAAAAACCCTACAAATATTGTATATAGGAGAGAACAAGGTATCTTCACAGTCTTATCATTGTCTGACCTTCCTTTTGCAGTTATGTTCTTCCCATCCTACTGTTTGCTCCACCGGTTGTTCTAACTCTCTACTGTTGTGCTACATCTGTCACCAGATTTAAAAACCTCTGAGCACAGAATATACCCGTCTATGCACCTAGCATATTTGGGTGATGCCACAATAAACACAGTACTCAAAACAGCAATAATAGCTTCATGATATCTATATCATAAATTTTTGCAAATTGAGTGTTTGAATGAGGGTATTTGCTTGAATCCCATTAATTTAACTCACTGTTTTCACAAGCACCAGTAGTTAGTGTTCTTGCCAAAACATCTTAGCCTTGGATGCTGCCGTAATATTCTCTAATCTTGTCCTTGTATCACACCCTATAACGTCTTTTTGTTTTGAAAGTCAAGGGTTTATTTCCCCTGAACAAGGCATCCTCTGACGTCAATAGACTGAAGTTTAGGAGAACAAAAAAGATATTGCCTAACAGTAGCAGGAGAAAAAAAAAAAAAAAAAAACCCAAAAAATGCCAGAAATGAGAGACTTATGAATGACATCTTCCTACAGAAGAGGAAAAGATAAAGACCTGAAATAATAGTAACCAGATGACTACTCATTATCTGCCCTGTCAGCAGTTCAAGACTTTCCAAGTCTTTCTATCAACAGATGGACAATTACACTGATTGTTTTCCTCCATGCACACTTTGAAGTTCTGTTTCACTCCTTGTATATGCTTTTTATGTTGGTTTTGGAAAACAGCACTACTTCTGAATGAAAACATTAACACTTTTATTCAAATTAAATCATCGGAACAAAGAACAGTTGAGGTTGGAGGAAAACTCTGAAGGTCTTCTGGTCCAAACTCATTCCTCAGATAGGGCCCCCTAAAGCCAGTTGGACAGGATAATGTCCAGACAGCTTTTGACTGTTTCCAAGGATGGAGACTCCACTGGACAACCTGTGCCAGAGCTTGGTCTCCCTCACAGTGAATAAGTGTTCCCTGATGTTCAGACAGAACATCCTGTGTTTCAGTTTGTGTCTATTGCCTCTGGTCCTGACAGCGAGCATCACTCAGAAGAGCCTGGTTTAATTATTTTAGCACTCTCCCTTCAGGTATTTATACACATTGATAAAATCCTCCTGAGACTTCTCCAAGTCCCAGTTCTCACAGCCTTGCTTCAGAAGAGAAGCTACAACTCCACAGTAATCTTCAAGACTCTTCAATGGACTCTGTCTAGTATGTCCATAGGAAGCCCAGGACTGGACACTGAGCTCCAGTTGTGGCCTCACCAATGATGAATAAAATGGAAATATCGCCTCCTTCTTTCTGGTACAGTGTTCTGCTTAATGCAGTCCAGCAGGATGTTGGCTTTTTTTGCCACAAAGGCATATTGCTGGTTTAAGTGTTCAAATAGTGTCCATTAGGAACCCCAAGGCCTTTTTTACCAAGCTATTTTCCAGCTAGTCAGCCCCCAGCATGTACTGATGTATAGGGCTCTTCCTCCAAAGGTGCACTACTTTGCACTTCCTCTTGTTGAACTTTATGATGTTCCTGCCAGCCAATTTCTCCAGCCTATCAGAGTCAATTTGTATGGCAGCAAAGCTGCTCACAACAAACCCACACAATCACTGTGGCACAAACATGAATTTTCTGATCTTACAATAGAAAACCACCATCTGTCAAAAAATGTTAGTAAAAGCTGTTTACCAAAATTCCTACCAGGACAAGAAGGTAAGTAGGAATGTAGTTCATCAAAGAAAGCTTATTTCTCCTGCCAGTAAATCACATTTTCTCTGAACTGGCATCAATCAAGAAAAGCAACAATGTTTCGCAGTAGGGCAATTTAGTAAGAATTTATGAATGTTGGGAAGTGGCAAATTAGAGTAGATAGATACTATCTTGCTCAGCCTGACTAGTTATACTGCCAGCTGAATATGACTATATTAATTATGGTTATTTTACTTTCTTTTTAACATAATGTATCATGCCTTTACGCAACAAACTGTAGTAATAGATTAAATGCAGCCTTGAAACCATGACTGCATAGGGTCTCATCTTGCCTCTTAACATAAGAAGGATGTTATCAACTCAATGAAAAGACCTTAACTCAATGAAAAAGCCTCCCTTAACATAGGAGGTTAATTTGGAATTTATGATTGACTTCTTGTGTAGATGCCCATATTCCCAATTCTGAAGTGTGTAATTTGGAATAAAGACCCTTATTTTAGAGTCAGAGGATGTGATTCATCTCATTTAGCTTCAGACATCTACAGCTGAGATGTTTATAATCAAACGAGTCATCTTTATATTCAAATAAAAAGATAGAGATGCCCAGAGGATGTGATTTATATGCCCATTTTACATTTCTATCTTTAGAATAAGATGAATCATATAGTAGGAATGAAATAGATTATTAAAGGAAGTCTAAGTAAGTGATGCGGTGTGAATATCTAAAATTCTGTGGGATTAACTTTCTCTGGAGGTTGAAAACAGTTAATTTGCAATCACTGCTTTATATCCTAATTCAGCCTGAATTAATTTTCCATGTAGATCAGACTTAAAAATATCAGTGCCCACTGCTGTATCATTGCTTCCACTTTCTATTGCCTCGGTTTGTCCAAAAAAGTGCTGACAAATCTTAATCTTACCAAATAACAAATAAGATCATTATTTTCAGTGATATAATTGCAAAATTTTTGTATATTTGCATGTGATGCCAGACCATGCTTATGTTTCACACAGGTCACAGCCTCCAATGACCAGGCTTTTCTGAGTAAAGAGTTCATGGCATATTTCAGGTAACCTAGATGAAAACTGGTCCTTTTCCAGGAAATTTTTACTAAATATATATTCGCAGAAATCATTCTCCAATACACAACATTATTCCCTCATTTTTCATTACAGTTTATCTTGTAGCTTGTCTCACTGTAAGGACAATTCGCAGTAAAATATTTTACTGAATATTATAAAGAACTGAATAATATCAGGAACCTTATCACACAGCTCCTTGCAGACAGATACTCAAGAACTGGTTTGTGTACTCAAAACCTGTCATAAGAAGGAAGATACAAAATCTAGACGACTGAACAATCTATTTCAGGTAATTCAGCAAACTCAAATCAAGGAGAAAACTTTTCAGGCAACAACAGGAATTCAGCCGCAACAACAGGAATTCAGTTGCAGGCATAATTTTGAAGATTAGCAGGGAGTTGGCTGAACAGAATCAATATCCAGTGTTGTTTGCCTGGGGTCATGAGAGGAACTCCTCCGGACTGTCACAGCAGGACTGCATTCCAGAAAGGCGAATTTTAGATTGGGTGGCACCTTCAGGAGCGACTACTGTTCAACATGAATCACTAATAAATCTATGCCTTTGCTTGATGTCTTGTGAAAAAAGGAGAACCAATGCTCATAGCTGTGACATATAAATATGCTATAAAAATGGTCACATCCTAACAGATTGGAGGGCTAATGCCTCACTGATGGAGACTCCTGATTTCTGAAGAAAGCCTGTTATGAAAAAGTCCCCCATGTCTTATCCCCAAATTGCTTTTTGTGTCAGTCTATTAGCTTTCACTGGTGAAATAGTATTCTGAAGTTAAATTGGACGAGGATGTCTTATTCTGTGCCCCATTAGCTAACACAATTGCAATTTAAAGAAGAATGCACCAAGTAAAATTTTACACTTCTCCAAAGTCAGCATACAAAAAAAAAAATATTTAGTTCTTTATATAGCTGTATTCTCCTTCCTGAAAGCAACAAAATTGCTACATATTTGTTAGCAATAATGAATATGAAATATTTCTTAGCTCCATAGCTTCACTCTTCTATTGCAACTTAAATGGCATTTTCAAAAGACAGTGTTTCATTCAGGCTTTTGATAATTTTACCTTAAGCCATTCCTAGACTCTTCTTGGCTGGTTTTCTGCTAAAGCAATACTTACATATAACTACATATAACATAACCACACTAAAAAGGAGATAATAATTTTATAGAGGCAGCTTTTAAAAGGGGCTAACCGCATGAAATACTGAGCTGTTTTGAGTTTAGGAGAGTACAGCCTAAAAGTCAGAAAAATTTTACTTTAGATTGAGCAATTGTGACTTTCCTCACATTCACAGAAGAGGTTGTGCATCCCCTGTCTTTTGCTGCACAGGACTGGCTATTAACCTATATAAAATAGGAAGGAACATGACTCCAGTGTGTTTCAAGCTGGAGTCAAGCAAGTGTTTGCTTCATTCATATATGACAAATCATTCTAGGTTCTTACTGCCACATATGCATTAGTTTTGTTAAATAGAAAATAAATCCAGATATTTGATACTTTGTTTAACAAAGATGGAATGGAGTTTAATAGTGTTTCAGTTTTGGAAAATCACTTTTCCAGTAGGACTCCAAATTCAGTTTACAAATTTTAATCAAGATCTTAATCAAGATAGTGGTGGAATTTTCATCTGAGATAGATTTTTTTTAAAACTTAGTCACTCTAATGATAAAATAAAGATATAAAAGTACTCAGAGACAATCAAAATAAAATAAATGATTTCAATATTGAACTATAAATTTCATAGCTGAAGAGGCCTTAAAACAGTTATACCAGGGAAGACTAGCATCTGCTATCATCCAAAGATATAATTGTTAATGAAAATTAAGATTTTTATTTCCAAGTTTAAACTACATTAAATTATTGGCAGTTAGAATAAGTTCATGGAAACAGACTATAATTAGTTTAGTGTAGCTTCTTATACTCCCATTAGTGCAGACACTGCCTTTGGTTCTCAGTAAACCTTGGGTCTGACACAGCACTCTTATTACTGTAACAAAACCCAACCTTTTACTGTATTGCTTGCTTAGAGCCAGCGCTTGCAATTTCAGCATGAATAACACATTATAAAGTGCTTTTTCTTAAAACTTACTTTCTAAAGTTTAGAAATTGCCTGAAAATCCCAGGCAGCCAGCTAAGGGATATAAAATTTTGGTACAAAGAGGTTTTTTAAAAGTGTAGGGTTTTCACCTCTGCAGTACACAAAGTGGTCTACTAAGAGCAATGGCTCTGAGACTGCACTGGTAATTTGCACCCTGGTTTTCTGGTTTTTTATAAGTTCTGAAGGCTCCTCATTCAATAAACATTCAGGTTTTTTGACTGCCATGTTGCTGAGAGTGAATATCCTTGGCTGACTGCTTTCTAGATTACTTGCTACCTGAGCACTCAGTTTTCTTCAATGGCAATCCTTGAAGCTGAACTGGCAGAGAAAGGCCTGATGCTATTAAACACAAGAGAATAGGCACTTACAGAAGCCTAGCTCCAAAATTCCCTGTCAGGGAATGAAGCCATACAGTGACGAAGGCAATCATGCAAGCTGGCAGAAAGTCAGGATACTTTTTCCCCATCAGAAATCTGCCGAGTTTTGACAAATGTTTTCTCGATATCAGCACGCTTCGATTGAGTGAATCTGAGCTTCTTGAATTAAAAAGTGTCCTACCAGAAAATGTCCAATCATTTCTGGAAGAAAGAGCAATTTTACTCATTAATAGGATTTAAACTTTCTGGATTTAATTTTAAAACCAATACATTCTTCTATAAAAATAATTTATGAGTCATAGCAGTTTTACTTAGTTTCGGTTCTCTGGGAAGGGCAACTGAACTCAGCAGTGCTCTTCTAATTCATTGCCTGGCAGGATTGAGAATTCCCCTTTAAGGCATATTCCCATCTGAGATTATTTTTGCTGGAGAACCATGCAGTAGTTTCATGCAGATTATGTATCTTGCATTCTTTAAGTGTTAATGGCAGTCTTTCCTCATTTATCAGGATTCCTGCTTTTCCAGGTTGATTGGGGTTTCTTTTGTGGAGGATGAGGAAGATGTTTGGATTACTATTTTGGTGGTATTAGTTCCCAAAACAGTTTCTCTAAGTTTGTGAAAGAGGAATTTTTGAGGAAAGAAGTCTTTTGGGGTTAAGAGAGATTTTCAGGGTGGTTACATATATATTTCAGGTTTTATCGATAAAGGAGAACATTAAAACAACCTAATTGAAACATTTGCCATCAGCTTTCCCACCCTTGTCACACATCTGTTTACACTGGCACCTGAAGTTATTCATATCACTTCAGACTGTGATCTTCTCAGATCACAGAATCTAAGTAGGATCAGAGCTGCCCTGTGTTTAGCTGAAAGAAGTCCAAGGAAAACCCCAGGTAGCATGGAGTGGGATGGAGGAGGCCTCTTTCCCTCTGTTTCAGAGTGGAGCTAGTTCTGTTGCTGGGGGGCAGCATGTATCAGCAACACAGGGCCAAGAGGTTCTGTGTGATTAAGCCACGCTCAGTGCAGAAGCAGAAGATCTAAGGTGGAAACATCCCTGAACGAAGCTGCACAAACAGTCTGCTTTCCCAATTGGTTTTATTATTCCATTTATCTGCTTTTCTACCTTCTGTAAAATTAGTCCCATTTGTCTGACCTAAAGCTCCTGTGATCTATGCAGATCCTCTGTTTTCTGTTGGGATATTTTTATAATTACATTTGCCAGTGTTTAAGGTGAGAAAAGTCTTTTGAATCTTCTGCACAGCCATTCCACTCTTTGCATGGATTTCAGTTGCTTTCACTGCTGCTCAATGCAGAGAAACCTGATATACCCCCACAGGTTTAAGTACAATCTGAATTAAGCTTGATCATATCTCACAAGCTTTTAATTATCCTTGAAGAAACCTCTCATGTACCAATAGAGCAGCTTAATGCCTTCAGTCGATGAAACCTTCCTCCTGCTATCTTCTACTCACTATGCTTTCTTACACCTCTGTGCACAAGTAGTTTAAGACACTGTATATACTGGACATTTGCTTAATTTTTAAAATAATTTTACCTAACCAAAACAATTGCCCTTGTGAGGAGCTTGCATGATCTTGAATGATCAAATATGAAGTGAAGTTCTTTGAAATGGCAACTTATATTTTTCTCACTGTATGGAAAGTCCAGTTAATATATACATAGCTCAGTTATAGAAAAATTGTAGCTTTTATCTTCTCTGTAAAGGCTGATAACTGAGTCACTGATATAATTCCAGCAGTACACATTTTATTCCCTTTAGCAGTGAGTGTTTGCTTTGAATCAGATTTATGCAAATCCTTACTCCAGCAAGGAAGTAGTTTTCCAGGCCCTTCATAAGCATATGCTTAGTTAGAAGAATGTAGGTACCGTGTCACAAGAACAACTTTTACCAACTTCTATCAAGAATTTTATTTTATCCAATGTCGTTTCTCCTTTCTCAGACAAATCCATCACCAGTGAACCCCACCTATACATAGATTGAAAATATTATCTGGTCTAACAGCAACTCTAAAGTCAGACTTCTTCATCTACTAAATCATCAGAAAGTAACTTTCAGAAGCTTCTAATTTTTCACACTTTTAACAGTTGCATCATATAGGTAGCTCACAGTCCTGTGAGATAATCAGAATTTTCTTTATATATTTGCAAATAATTTGCAATTCATTGTAAAACTGCTTTTATTAGTGTCAGGATATCTGACTATATTTTTTGAGCTATAAAATGCATTTTATTCCTTCATTAATCAAGCATATATGCTATTTTAGTTGTTCGTGATACCTCTGAACTTAGCGTCACAGTCAAATTTCATTAGCACTGTCCCATGAATGATTTGAGAATAATCTTCCTCTGGTTCTTCCTGGAGGAATGTCCCTCCCATCTTAGATTTTCCTTGCCATCATTACTTTTTGCTACTGTTGCTACAGTAAGAGCCATACGTGCCTTACAGGTACT
>JAOEHX010022690.1:8776-23732 GCA_025448015.1 Bolborhynchus lineola
TAAGAGTAACCACCTTAATTGCATCCTGGTTTTTTGTTTTTGGTTTTTTTTTTTTTTTTTGTTTTGTGGGTTTTTTTTTGTTGGTTTTTTTTTTTTTTTTTTTTTTTTCCCCTACTAGCTGCAAAATGCACTTTGTTTGAACATGATTACAAGCAGCTGTTCATCCTAAAGTCTTTACAATCCTAGAACAAATCCTGGGGCCTATTAACAGTATAATTAGTTCATGTTGGAGCTACTAAACTGAAAGGAGCTAGTCTCTGTCTGAGCTGGTCAGTCTAGGAGCATTGTTCTCTTAAAGTAAATGTGAAAGTACCTGGATTTATTTCTGTGGGGTTTTTTTTGAGGGTTGTATTTGTTTTGTTGCAAACAAACTGCCGTTTGTGAGAGCTTTTTGAAATGGGAGGAATTGTTTATAGAACAACTTTCCCCAAGAGTGATTCACAGCATATACCCATTGCCACCTGTGTCCTAACAAAGCATTTCTGGCATTCCTGCAAGTTCTGCTGGCACCTTTTCTTATGCAAGAAAAACTGAGTAAGTGCAACAAATGTAAGTAAATAAGAAAAGGGAGAGCTGTTATCTTCTCCAGCAGCCTGTCTTGGCCTTTTCCATATTTATCCAGTGAAAAGCACAAAGTACTCATGGAATACTTTGTACTAGTAAAAATATTAAGTCCTAGTGGTTCGAAGACTCTTGAACCCGTAGCAAAAATGAGGCTGAGTGTTGCCAAATACTGCAGGCTTAAAACTAGGGGTAGTTTTCCTCCCAATGGAATTGCCTTTCTAACCCCTGCTCTTTGAATATATTTGCAAAGCTGAAACCTACAGTCTTTTAAGCCTAGCTGTTCTAGTATTGGAGCAGAAAGTTTCTAGTCGTATGAGAATGCTAATGTCCAATTAGCTTCTGTCCGTCAGAACTAAATGCAAACAGAATCCTAAACAGGGGCTCCTAAAATTACCTGTAAGCACTTCATGCTTTTTTTGCTAAGCTATAAATAATTGTTTCAAGTGGAGAACAGTCATCATCAGAGTTAGTGGGATGTACATACAATATATATCACAGAGATGTGTTGAGACTCTTATTTTGCCCGTGTGTTGGTGGATTCTTGTATCTTTGCTTGATAACCGAGGTAGATGTATTTATTGTCTGAAGAAAGTGTCTTGAAAAATCAATTTGTGTAAGGAAAAAATAGGGATTGTAAGCACTTCCTGAAGGCCCTGTACTCTGGAATGTTCCTCTAGCTTCTTAAAGCTTTCAGATTTTATTAATTGTTGGTTGAGATCTAGTTCAACCAAATGACTTCACAATTCAAAGCACCCATCTCTCAAACATTGCAAGCATGATCAGGTTCTTGTCTCCATATAGTCCTGCCAGCAGAAATGCTTTTTCTGTTATTGGTGGAATTGCAATGCATTTCAATTTAATCCCCCCCCCCCCAATCAGTAATTGTGACCATGCAAGGAGGTGATGGCTTCTTTTCAAAGGAGCAAGCTTGGCATTTGGAAGCAAAGAAAGCAACTCCTTTCTTTCAAAGCACTCTGAAAGATCACTTGTGCCTTCTTCCTATAGATGTGCTTCTATTCAGAGCTGTGGTGCGATAAAGAAGTGGCATCTTCCCCCTTATCCTTTTCTGACAACGGTACCCTGTTCTTATAGGTGTGTGTGTGTACACAATTTGTTTTCATGCATTGCCTGTGCTCTCCTTTAGATCTATGTGGGGAAGGTACCGCAGGGTGTTTCATTATAGTTAACTGTGCATGTGTGTTCCTTTTTCTGTGGTGGCTCGGGGTCCTGACTTTCCTGACTTCTGGAAACTGTAGGACTTGACAGAGTATTTTTGAAAGGTTTTTGGGTGAGAGTTGTACTTGGCTGAAGTGCTGCCCTTCCAGAATTAGAAGGTGGCTCTCAGCTCTGTTATGGTTTTGTTTGTTTGTTTGGGGTTTGGGAGGTTTTTGTTTGCTTATGGATTGGTTTTTCTTTGCTTTTTTAATAAATCCAAACCTGACTTCTCCCATTCCTTCTCTTCCCCTTTCTCCAGTGGACTTCTTTGCAGTAGAAGGATCTCTTCCCCCAGAAGAAAGCAGGGGAATGGTGTAAGATCAAGACATAATTTCTTATGCTTGTCAATGGGCTACATAGGATATTGGGGAAAAGAGGGAGGAAATAGGCAGGTGCTTTCCTTGATCATATAAGCCTTTTCTCAAAAAAATGGGCTGTGAACTGTTAATTGCATCTTCATATGATTCACTGATACTGGTCTTCTGGAACAGAAAACGTAAGCCAGTCTTCAAACTTAGCTAGTAAAGATGACAACCCAATATGCAAACTGATTCTAGCTTCTCTGACTTACCTGGAGAATACAAGTCTTAAAAGTTGCTGGTTTTCAAGTGGTCTTTAATTTGCTTTTGTAAGGTGATACACTTCAGTGATAATGAAGCTCTGGCAGTGAATTGTTTCATTTCCTCAAAGTGAGCTAACTTCAGTTGTAGCCCCATAACCCTTCACCTGTTACTATGTTTAATTCTTGTCATTTAGAAGTAGGATGTATCTGAAAGTAAACTGGAGAACTGTTATTTGAAAGCAACCAGATAGCGTCAAGCTTACAGATGCTACCCAGATATTTTGTGTTGTAATAGCACCAGATAGTCCTTGGTAGTGGACAATAGGGTCATTTTGAGGGTTGTTGAGATATGGCCCTAGGCCTGAACAAAATACCTTAAAAATGAGTCACTGGATCAACTTCGTACCACTCTGTTACAAAGGCAACTTGCTGGCTAGATAGGCAGGCTATGTCTACACTGGGAAAGCAGTGCATGGGTAGCAGCTGTCATCTCTTCTGTAATCAGGAGGCCACCAAACTTTAACCTTTTTCAATGTCAGGGATACTGAACAGAGCTCTTATATATATATCTTTGCTGGTTTAAGTGTGTTGGTAAGTAATGAAAAGAAAGAGGAGCAGCTTGTAAAAAACCACAAGCTTTCACACTGTGAAAGGTCAACCTGATCTCTCTATGGTTTTACACTTTCAATATAGGAGATCCCCTGTGAAAGTTTAGGTAAACTTAGTTTTACAGTACATTTTCAAAGCCCCAAAGCCTGAAGCTGAGGGTGTGAAATGTACATCCCAAATAAGACTTCCAAATTCAACAGTGCATTGCGCTGGCCTAGTTCTGTTTCTAGGCCTCCTCTTTCCCCACTGAGGAGGTAAGCTTTGTGTATGGATGAGATTATCAGCCTTAAGAATGATAGATGCAGTCAGTCTAAAGCAAAATCATCTGAAATTTTGCAGGGATTTAGTCCTTCATGATAGGCCTCTGCACTGATAGGGTTCTGCAAATAGCAGTCTCCTTCAGGGACAGGATGTAGCTGCCTATGGCACTAGTCTGCAAGAAGTAGCTAGAGTATAAGGAAGCAGCAGCCACCAAGGTGGAAGGATTGGCAGCTGCTCTTAAGGAAGAGAGCTGTAGAAGATAGAGACAGCTTCTCTGAAGTCTTACTTTACTCCTTCCCATCTCTTCTTTCTCTGCGTTGCTCTGTAGTGGCAGAGGTGACTGAGCTCTTTCCAAAATGACAACATTTAACTTCACTAGTGTTGATAAGAAGTCTTGACAGCACTCTAGTTGAAGCACTTTTCATGTGACATCTCCCTGCTCCCACCATGCACACTTGTCTCCCTTGAAGGCCTGCTTTTTCCCTTCCATTGATTAACACCCTATAAAATACTTTCTGATGGTACAATGCATCAGGGTTTTTCCTCCTAGGATGATTCTGGCCCAGCAGCTTCTTCAGCAAGGGCTGAAAGAGCTGCAGCTCCAGTAGTTGTGATCTAGTAGGAGCTGGTCTCTACAGTGCTATAACAAAGGCACAAGCTTTTTGAACAATAGCGGGTGCCAATGGCACATCTGTTTTGACCCCCTTCAAGCTCCTGGAGTTCTGCACAAGCAATTTAGGTAATAACTAACTTTTGTAAATCCAGGAATATGTGGGTTGGAGCCTTAGGGATTAGGTCTGTATACTTATATAACTGCATGTGATGTGCCTTGGAGTATGAAGCTCACAAAGAGGCACTATGTTGTTCCAGCAATATCAAAAATCAAGGTGTGTGTGAGTGGAAATATCTGATAGTATCACCTCAGATCCTTGGATATCTTCTCCAAGAATACTAGGGAGCCAATATAGTTTGGCAGCCACCCATAACTGAGTAGGTGACTATGACTATGTAGTTGCAGGGCCAGTTTTCTCAAATGTTTCTCTGCTCACATATCCTAGAGGCATGACACAAACTTTGGGCATCCTAGTTGTGATAATTCCTATAAAATGTTTATGCTCAAGCTCTTCTGATGGTCTTTGCTTTATTGATCTTTTAGGGTATATGTTTACCCAAATAAGAGGCAGATGCAAGGTCTTAGCTTTCTGTCACATCATACGCATTGAGAACCATAAGCACCAGTGAATAGACCTGGTTTCTGTGAGAAAGACATATAAAATAGCAGTTGAAGGGTTTGTGGTTTTGTATATGTGAAAGATCATTGCTTTTCTTTGGGTTTCTCTAACAAAAAACTGTTGCTACACTTGTTTAAGAAAAGACTTTTCCTTTCAGTTCTTGTGGAAGATCCATTTAAAATCATAGGCTATATACTTAAAAGTACTATTTATCTGCATGCAGAGGACAGAGGCAGGACTGTATCTGTATGGGTTCTCTGGCACCTTCTAGTATGCTGTGGACACTTTTGAATTGAAGGTTGAATTGAAGGGTTACCTGGTCTTGCATATCTCAAAGTACTTAGGAGATTTTTCTGACAAAGTCAAACCCTCCTTAACTACAGTATTATTCAATACACAGCTGTTACTACTAGAGTAAATGATTGAATTTCTGTTTTGCTCTTAAGTTCTAGGGATGTAGACACTCCTAGTGAGATCTCCAACAGATTTGTAGCCAGGAAGATTTTGGTCACGGTAGTATACCTCTTTGTTTTGTCTTGACAGAGATAGCAACTAAGTCTTCCTACTACCGCTACTGGGAAGATATGCGCTGCCTGTGTCATTCCCATTTCCCACAGCTGGGTTGCCTGAATCCGCATCCTCTCTTGCCATCGACCTTTCATGAAAGGAGGTGGTCAAAGCCTGGTTTCTGAGTACTTTTGATAATGTATGGCAAGAATTTGGGCCTTGGAAATCACTAAGCCTGGTGTCAAAATTGTACAGAAACCTTGATTTGGAAAGACAGTCTTCTTTCTCCCATTTGTATTTTCTTACTAGTAAAAAGAGCTGATGCATTCAGTGAGAACTTAAATCAATTGGTCTTCTTTGACAATGAAAATGTGGAGATTACCTACTGCTTACCCAAGATGCATCCTGTAATTTTAATTGGAGAAGTGGGGAGAAATGTTTAACAGGACTTGCTGTGTAACCTACTACATACCTAGGTCTTACAGGAAAAGGAATGTGATGTCCTGAGATAGGAAAGTACAAAGTGCTAATGGTTTAGATATGGCATTGTACTTAGTTTATTGGCAGTTGCCAAACATCTCGAGGACTCGTTATAATGCAGGCAAACAGAATATTTTATTTGGATCTTTAGAGCATTATTAATTAGCATTAAACATTACTGCTGCCCATTCCATAGACACAAATGTCTGTGAGAATGTCTGATGGAACAAGCTCTTTTTTTTTTTTTTCTCCTTGCCGTCGTGTTTGTGGACTGTTAACTTGTAATTACTAGATGTGATCAGTACTGTGCTTTAACTGGTAACTGTTAAAGTAGAAGAGTATGGGTTGAACACAAGAAGAAGTCATTTGTATAAAGCACTCAAACTATGTAAACTTTAAATGGCCTAGTTTTGAAGCACATCCTCTGAGCACTCATGGAAATCTCTAGATGTTTACATGCTTATCTCAAGCCAGCAGTTCAAAGCCCTTACATCCCCAGCCTACTACCAGATGGGATTTGAAGAGCCTCATTAGTTATGTATCTTACAGTGCCTCAGATTTTGAAGGCTTCAAAGCTGACCTTGGCACTTCTAGGACTGTTTATTTACAGGTTTGAACTAGGAGCACTACACATTGGTCTTTCACAATCCTTCATTCCAGCTCTCAGCAGTCATTTGGGAGATGAAGTTGAGGTGGCAGTTGTAGAAGCACAGTGAACTCCTTAGAGCCACTCTGAAGCAGAACACAGAGGTTTTAAGAACTGAAGCAGCCATATTTCTAAGCCGTTCAGGGAGGCAAAAGGCCTGAGGATTAGCCTTGCAGCCCACCATGCTCTGGAGCCACTAAAGATGAAATACTTCCCTGGCCTAAACAGAGTAAGTAAAGGGATATTGTTGCTGATCTGCACCTTGCTGGTAGCAGGCTGATGGTGGTCTTAGCCATGACTTTTGTTACCTCAACTGTGCCCTATTTCTTACAGCTGCTCCCCACAAAATCTCCTATACCATGGGCTGCAAATGCAAGGAAGATTGGAGCTGAAGTAACATTTATACACTGCCTAGAGATGACCCTTGACACAAGGAATATTTTTGGTTAGAAAGTTGTTTATGCCTGCCTCAACATGTAAGGAAAAATGGGAACCAAGGCAATAAAACTGAATTTTAATCAAGGCTACCCTAACTCAGATCCTTGTCTCCATTCTGAGGTGTGGGAACAGTTCTGTAGTTGGGGTAATGACATACTGCCAGCCATGTCAAGCCAGCAGGGCTGCGCTGACTTGGATCAGCCTGTGTGTGTCACTTGGCATCTGAAGGAAGATGTTCAACTTGAGCTGTGAAAGCAGTATTCAGGAGACACTTGTATATTAATATAGTGGTTTCATATCATGACCACCATGAGACTTGCAGCTGTAGTGAGGTACTCAAAGGGTCAAATTAATTCTGTAGCAGAGAATCTTTGAGGACAGAAGTTTCCCATGAGGAAATTCAAAGATCCCCCAGCCAGATCTGCCATACAACACTGCTAGGTCTTTAATTAGGTATTCTGCTTTTGGTTTCAGAAAATTAAGGTTTCGTCCAGACTAAAGTGCAGTGCCATCCTTGATGCCATAAAAGGAGTCAGAGCTCACCTAGGTGCTGTTGCTCCCCTTTGCATTAATGGACCCTAACTACGGGCCCAGGAGCTGTTTATGGAGTTAGATTTCCCTAGAGTTTACTTACTGGGTGGATGACAATGCTCTAGCACACTCTCTTCTGCTGCAATCTAGAAAAGAATGTAAGTTTTGCTGCAGGAGGCAGTAGAAGCTCTGGTAGCTTCTACTCTGTAGAACCTAGCACACAGGGGCTTCAAATTCCTGCAGTCTTATGCTTTGCTTTCAAAAATCTTATGGAAATGTAATTTCAGTGCAGTTGCAGATATTGGAGCCAGTTTTTAAGACCCCACTGTGTAGTTTGCTGCCAACTGAGCAATGTGTGGCAGTGGAGGGAGTCAGAATAGGCAGCAGTTAGAGTGTGGTTAGCCTGTCAAACACTGTGCTGCCTGAGGCAGGTGGCTTCAAGCTCTGCTAACTACCTGTAACTGCCAGCTGCAATGAAAACAAACAGCTTGCAGCCAGAGCAGTCTGAGTCACTGCTGTGTGTGATTGAGTGAGGAGCACATGGGAGTGAATTAAGCATGGAATGGCCCTTGCTGGGTAGGTGGTAGAGACGGAAAAGTGGTGACATTCCCTGTTGCCATCTCTTCTTACTTCTTGGGTTTCACAAATCATATAATCGGCAAGGTTGGAAATGATCTTTAAGATTGTCAAGTCTGACCTTTACTCCAAGACTGCCAAGTCCACCACTAAACCACGTCACTAAAGGCCTCATTTACATGGTTTTTGAACACTTCTAGGGATGGTGATACCACTTCCTTGGGCAGTCTGTTACAGTACCTGATCATCCTTTTGGTGAAGAATCTTTTCCCAATATCCAAATGCTTCTAGGAATCTCTTTTATATTTTATTGTATTTCCCCTCCTTTGGAAGTTCTAAATGTGTTCTTCTGGGGGGTGGAGCGGAGGAATGTGGCTATTAGGCAGATACCTTCATCACAGGTATTTAAGAGGTATGTGCTTCTCTGGATAGTGAACTGAATTTGAGCAAGAGAAAATTATCACCTTTCAGGAAGCAAGAGTTATTGGTAACTACAAGAAATAGTAACTCCAAGGTAAGTGTTTTGGTGCAGTTTAGTGATTTTTGTGCTGTTTGCACTAATGGGGAAGAAAGAGGCGATGCTAGCTCCTCTAAAGCTGGGTAGCTGTAACAACCAGAGTTTACAGATGTAGCAGTCAGTTTGTACGTATACAAAGTTGCAGAAGGCAAAGTACCTCAGCTCCCTATAGCCTTATAAATCTACATTTCAAAAAGAGCAGCCAAGTTTTAAGCTGGGCTGCCCTAGCAAGGAAGATATAGGGAGTTCTGGATGCTCTTCCCTTTCCTGATGTCAAGATAAAATAATCCTCTTTTCAGACATGTTAATGATCTGCTTGGCTGTAGTTCAGATAGCTCTCTAACTGATGACAGCTGATGTTACTCTGGCAGAAAGGAGCTTGAGAGCAAGTTTGCTTTAACAAAAATGTCTGGTTCAGTACTTAAGCATGTGGCAATGTAGAACACAGGGGAACTCAGATGTTAGGAAATGACATCTGGAAAGAACTTAGTTGAGAAATACATTTGGACTCTACAACTAACTAACTTTATGAATAAACTAAGGGGAAAAAAATAGCAGCCTCCATCTTATTGTGCCTAGTTTTTCCAGCTCTTCATGACATTTGTAGATCTGTACAAATGACATTCTACTTTTCTCTTGAAGTTTGCTTGTGCATTTTCCTCTCTCAGCAAGGCTGACAATGTGGGTTTCAGACCTTTCCTCCCACCCATACCTGCAAGGAGATGGGCGTGCTGAGACAGCCACTAAACTGAAGTAGTATCTGTTGCCAAAGGTGCTGTCATTTTGTAACTAGAAAACCTATGGTGGGTTGAGCTTTTCTGCCCTGCACAAGGGAATGTTTTTCCTGCGGTTGCTTTGGGAGCAAAACCAAAAAGTGGTAACCCACAGATGGGGGATTAAAAGCCCCTATGGTTTTAAGACAGTTGGCGCTGAGATGTTATGAAAACTGAAGTTCATGTGGTCACATCCCTTGTAAGATATTGTGTAATTTCACATGCACAAACTCAAAGCATGTGCTTGGAAGTAGTCTAGTTTGGGATCCTTGAGCTGGCTATGCATTTATCATTCTTAAACTGTTTCTGCTGGGAAGGCAGAGTTGGTTGAAGCAATTTACGTTCCTAGTGGCTGATAGGCACATGGAGACCTCTGCAGTTTAGGATATGTATATGTTGTAGTCCCTCTGGAATAAGTAATATTTTCTCCAATTTGTGATTTTTCTTTCTTTTTTTTTTTTTTTTTTTTTTTTTTTAACTTTCTTTAAATCTGCTCCCTTACTTACTCACCAGGCATCTTGAAATAGGTAATGACTAAGGAATACATGCTTTCTTCCTTCAGTGTTATTGGGCACTCCTTGAAGATACTGCTGTGGTACCAGCAGTTTATTTTGTTCTGTTACAGATAACTTTAGCAATAGGGAAGGACTAATAGAGAAGTCTGGTGGTTGGAATCAGTTTAGAAAAAAGAAAATACAGATACAGTAGGGGGAAAGGCAGCTGAGAGAACAACCAAATCGGGAATTAGCCACAGCCGTAAAATGGAGATTCCTTTCAGCGGTGCTGAAGGTGTCTTTAATTTTATTTGTCCAGTACTCTGCGAGCAGGAAGGGAAACTTGGAGGAAAAATATGCAAGCAAAAAAAAAACCCCAAAATGTGCCACTATTAAAACCAACCTCTCTCTCCCCCAGAAATGAACGCAATTAAAAGTTCAAGCCAGTGTGAGTTCTGGTATGTCTCTGTTATATACCATAGGTCGTACAGACGCCTTGTGCCAGGGCTGAGCAGCCAAGGCTGTATGAACCCATGCAGCCCTGTGCTGTGCTGGTTTGAGCTACTTTTCCAGGCCAGGAGCACCAGAGTCCTGTGAAATGTGGTGGAGAGCTGCAATCAGTAACTTCCTGTCAGGCAGGGAATTTATGCTAGTGCAATACTATGCCAAGAAGGCAACACTTCTCCAGACCTGGTTAGCACAGGCACCTCTGCACCACGCCTTGCTGTGGTTAAGATGCGCCTGAAGATGCTGAGGTGTTGTTTTAAGGGCAAATGGGCAGGCATGAACTGAAAATCAATGTCTGGAACTCTTTGAGGCTCAGGTTGCTTTGGAAAATCTTCAATGTATATGTGTCCTTACATGTCGCTGCAAATTGTCTGTGTTCAGTGGGATTTCACTGAGTATATATTCACATACAATGTGTGTATGTGTTTAATGAACTGTGACAGAAATGTATCCCATTGTTCAGAGGATAGTTCATATTTAATTTTTTTTTGTCTCCTCCCTCCTTTTTCTCAGCTGTTGAAACAAAGCCCTGTACATTCATGTGTGCCTGCAGTGTCCTGTTGTCTGGACTGTCACCTTCTGTGTATATTTAGGAATGCTTAGCTTCCATAGGGAATGGTTGGCACTATAGGCTCCTTGTCCTGAGTAGGAGGGAAGGCTCTCACACAGTTCAGGAAAGGAACATAAATAGGGGTGTGAGCCAAACCAGCTCAACTTTTTGAAAGAATTCTTAAATACAAATCACAGAAGCATAGTTGGGTTGAAAGGGACTCTTACTGATCATCTAGTTCCAGCCCCCCTGCATGGGAAGGGACACATTCCCCTAGACCAGGTCACTCAAAACCGCATCCAGTCTGATGCTGAACACTTTCAGCAATGGGGCAGCCACAATTTCTCTGGGCAACCTGTTCCAGTGCCTCACCACCCTCATGATAAAGAATATCTTTATGTCTAATCTGAATCTACCCTCTTTCAGTTTAAAGCCATTGCCCGTTTTCCTAATGCTGTGGGCCCTCGTGAAATGTCTATTTCTATAGTTCTGATAAGCTCCTTTTAGGTACTGAAAGGCTACGAGGTTTCCCCAGAACCTTCTCTTCTCCATGCTTACCAACCCCAAATCTCTTAGCCTGGCTTCAGAAGAAAGGTGCTCCAGCACTGACCCATTTTTGTTGATCTCCTTGGGATCTGCTCCAACAGATCCATGTCTGGCTCGTATAGCACTAAGCTGTAGATGCCATTTGCAATGACATAGCACAAAGAGGCCAACCAGCCCCCTTAAAAAAGTTACTGCACTGTTGCGCATATGGTTGCATTTCCTTCCCCTTTTTTAAATTTTTTTTTTTCTTTTTTTTTTTTTTTTCTGTTCCATGAGTTGTTTGGTTTGGTATTTACTTTTTACTTTTCAGAAGCAGAAGAAGTATGTCCAATCCTGTCTCAGGTTATGTTCTCCCTGCTCTTCCAAGTGGCCTCTCTGTCAGACAAAATGTCAAAAGTGATGACAGCCAGTAAAAGATCAGTCTCTTGAAGGTAGTATATACATCCATCCAATCTCATTTTAGGACTTTCATAACTGGAAACAACATATTGGAGGTTTTACTTGTAGTACTTATCTCGGTAAATATTTCAGTAGCCTTGCATTACAAGAGAGTTTGGAGATGAGTTTCCTTCTGCCTCCTCTTCCTTTCTAGAAATAACTAATTTCTCTAGAAAGAAAAATCTGTGCTGCTAATCTGCCTTTTACAGTATTTATGTTTGTGTTATCAAGTTAAACTCAAAACGGTGGCAAGTTTTTTTGATTTCATGAGAACTGAAATCTGTAGCTGTGTTGTTTCACTGCTTGCTCCAGATTCAGTTTTAGTCAACTAGGGAAATGCTTCTATCTATTTAGCCTTCAGAAAGGCAAAGTTGTCTGTTATGAGTTGACTCTTGAGGTTCCAAGGTCACACAGAGGTATGAGAAACTGGGTTTCGTGACATAAGTTGTTTTGTGCTTTTGCAAAGTGTCTCTCTCCTACCTTCCTCTCTCCTCACATTACCTTGATGGGTACAGTTCATTCTGAAGAAGGGGTAAGAATAAAAATAGATTTAAAAATTGAAATGTTGTTTTAAGTGCTCTGCTGTAGGGACTGGGCTGTACATCTGTGATGTTTTTAATTCACCTGATATAAACCTTCCATCAAAACTTAATGGCAGTGGGTTTTTTCTGAAACCTACTTGTGCAGCAGTATCTTCTTATCTTGTTTTTCAAAGTTGACAAACTGTAATAGAAAATGTGGTGACCTAAGCCTTGGGGAAATCCTCCTATGCAGTTGCTTGACCTCTTTCTTGTCTTTTCACTCTTGCACTTGATTTCTTCACTAGCTGCTACTTGAGACCTCAGGTTGTGTGCAGCACTGACTTTGTGACTGTTGTCTGCTGCTCAGTACAATGGAACTCCTCATCCTTCTCACATGGGGTTTTTTAGCTGCTGTTACCCACTGTCAGTTTGTAAACAGTGACCATTCAGTACCTGAAATGTTACGCAGGGTTTTGGTTTTGGTATGGCTAGTATGCTGTGTATCTCATCTGAGGTTTTTCTCTTACACACCTGACGTTTTGAGGCAATGTGTGATACGTTATTTTCAGCCTAGTGTTCATTCTTTGAACTTCACTAAACTGAAGCTCCTGTTCAGTCACTTTTATGCCAATTTAATGATTGAAGTCATTAATGTTTAGTATCAGTTTAATGACTAAAGAAAAGTGAAAAAGATAAAAAGCAGAAATAAAGGTAAAACTGCCCTTGGGGAAATAAATTGGTTGGAGATGCCTTTTGGGATGTCGGGTGAAAGCTGCCTTTTGTTTTACTAGTAGGCTTAGTCTCACTTCTCATTTTGCAGTCTAAGTGTACCCTAGCTGGCCAACAGTGAAGGGGAGTGGAGTTAGAGATAAAACATTTTAACTGGGAAACCTTTCAGTATGGTTTTTTCCTCTCCAGCAAGCTGCAACTTATGGCAAAGAAAACAAGCCAAACCTTGATTGTTTCTTTTTCATTTTTCTTATGTCTGCATTAGCTGAAACAATTGTAAAATACCTTAGCTGAAAAGCTGTAGCACAGATAATGCAGTTTCAGCACTTTCTAGTACAAGACAGAAAATTTGATCTTTTACTTACCTATGTGGAGTCTCTTAGTATCCTCAGTATCTCAGTCTGAATGTGCTGAATCTCAAACATGCTGCTGCAAGGAGATTCTGCCTTGAATGAGGAAATACTGAAGCAGGGCAGGGTGTGGAGCAATGACTCAGATACCAAGTGCTGTGTTTTCTTGCCGAAGGAATTACTGACTGTGCTCACTGTAGCATTCTTGACGTCAGAACATGCTAACTACCACTTTACCAATAGTAAAAGCTCAAGAATATTTAATATTTCACCTTTCATCTTTTCCTGAACTTTAGTTGCTTATGATAATGCAACATTCTGATATTGCAGTACTTCCTAAGAGGACTATCTACCTTTTGTCTGATAAAAGCATATGTCCCTGTTAAGAATGTGCCATTTGATGATCTTCAGAATAGGGGTTTTGGTAATGCTTCTGAAACAACTCTTGACTCTTAGCTCTTGAGACTTTGCTTGGTTCTCTCTAAGGAAAAGAAAATGCTACTTCTTGCATGAATGTCAGTTAAAACTAATAGTGTTTGGTGTCTTGTATGCCTGAACACAGAAGCTACTGCCTGCAGTTTCTAAGCATGCATTTCCAAACTCTACAGTATTAAACACACTCTTGTATGCTCTGCAGTCAAGCACTGTTGTTTCATTGGCCCCTGCATTTGATGTGCAGGTACTGAGAAATATTTACCCCTTATGCTTTCAGCCAGCCACAGTAGAAGGCTTTCTCTTTAAGTGAGCTATTGGTTGCATTTTGCTGTACTGTTAACTTGGTGTGCTGCTGTATTATTTCATGAAGGAATTGAAGTTTTCTTTCTATGAGTATTTGCTAGCATGGCCACTTCTTCACTGGGGTTTTGTGGCATATAGTCACCCAATTGCACAATTCAGCACTTAAGTATCAGAAATGGAAATGTATTAGTTGGGTTCTGTTCAGCTTTTGCCTTTAAACTACCAGTTTCTGGATACTCTCCCATGCATTGAATTGAAACCTTCTGGCATATAGGTGTGTACACCTATAAACAGGCCATAAAAGGCATGCCAATTGATTTAAAATAATTAGTATTCCAAACACCATTCTCATTCATCTCAACTACTTCTCTGCTTGGGTTAAGCAGAGAGCTAGCTGTTCAGTCATGCTGGATGGATTTAAATATGGGTTTATAAAACTAATTCATGGGGATAAAGTAAAAAAAAAACAAACCCAAAAACCACAACACCACCCAAACACAAAACCCAAAAAACCACAAAAAAACCCATCTTAAGAGTAAGTCTGAATTTTTTAGTACTAAGCAAGAAGTTAAATGATTGAAGAAACAATAGGAAATAATGTTTCTTTATGCTAGAAAACAACCCCACTCTCCCCCCCATACTCTACATAGGGTTTTTTGAGAAGTAACATTTGATAAATTAGTCAGCTTCATGGTAGTATTTCAGCAATGCACGGTTCCTTACTCAAATGATGCTGTAATAGAATTGCTCATTCTTTCCTGTGGCAGTGATGATCTGAAGTATTTTCTGGGCCATTTACTTTAAGAAAGCTTTGAATGCCTGATGCAACTCTCACTAGATGAGAAGTAAGACAGCACAGAGGAAAATATTTCTGAATTCATAGAAGTTATTCTCTGTTTGGTACTGAATCACAAAAGTAGAAGGCTTCTGAAGCAAAAAATTCTTCAAGTGCCAAAACCATTTATCACTGCACTAATATCATGAGAGTTCTAGTGCTTTCTGGAGTGATGGGTTTGGTTTTTTTTTGTGGTGGTAGTTGTTTGTTGGTTAGATTTTTTTGTTTGTTTGTTTAGGATTGTGGGGATTTTATGTGGGTTTTTTTTTTTTTTTGGGTGTGTTCTTTGTTTTACTCCACCCCCCCCACCCCCATGCTCTTCTGAAAGCTCTTTTCC
>JAOEHX010022697.1:3081-13363 GCA_025448015.1 Bolborhynchus lineola
TGGCCTGAGTGGCTGCAGCGTGGCAAACGGGACACTCGGGATCAGTCCTCTCACAGATCCTCACGGCACACTCCATGCAGAAGAGGTTGTGGCCGCACGGCACCAGAGCTGCCGTGACTTCGCTTTCGAAGCACACCATACACTCGCGGCTGCTGGAGACGGACGTCCGGGCAGTGGTTGTCGTTCCCAGCTTGGAAAACCCTTGGAGAGGTTCCCCCTGCGACCGCCTGGGGAGACCGGAGAGATTGGGCTCTTGAATGGAGGAGGACGGGGAGCGATGGGAGTTGGGATGGATGGTGCCGGTACTGCTGGACCGCTGCTGCTTGGAGAAGAGCACCGACACCGGGTTGGTGTTCTCCTGCCCAGCCCACATCGGGGCACCCGACTCCGGCACCCCGTAATACAGATCTTGCTTGTTCACCCCATAGTTGGGGAAGAGGTAACCATAATTGAAGTCATTTTGGTCATTCAGCCGCGGCGTCTCATAGACGGGGTCGACGGAGCAGTCGCCGATGCACCCCAGGCTGTTCTGCCTGAAGGTGGACAGGGGCTTGCAGCCCGGTGCCGGCGTATGGACCCGCCAGGCCTCCGAGTAGCGGTTCTCCATGCCGGAATCGGGGCTGCTGGAGAGGAAATCATTCTCGTTGTTGTATTCCAGGATCTTGCCCGTCCTCACCGCAATGTGGGTCTCGATCTCCTCCCGGGCGCGCTCCACGTTGCCCGGTGCACCGGTGATCTCGAACACGGGGTCCCGGTCCCGGCTGGGCGTGATGATGTAGGTGTTGGTCTGCTGCTGGATCCGCTTGATGGTGGCACCTTTGGGACCCACCACCAAGCCCACCACGCGGTAGGGCACGCGCACCCGGATGGTGACCTGCCCCGGTAAGGTGGGAGCGCTGCCGAACGTGGTGCCAGCCTTGTTGCGGGAGGCTCGGATCATGGAGAAGTGCTCGGCAGCGGAGATGATCTCCCGCCGGGCCATGGCAACGTCCTCCCGCCGCCCCGTCACCATGAAGACCGGCTCCTCGCCCCGCACGGGTGTCTTGATGTAGGTGTTGGTCTTTGCCCGCAGGGCTTTGATCTTGCAGCCTTGAGGAAGAGAGAGGAAACAAGGCAGGAGGTTAGAGATGCCACCCGCTGCCATGCCCTCGCCACGCAGCCATTCCCCATCCATTCCCCCTTCACCAGGGACGAGGAGTCTGCCATAGCCCAAAGAGCAGAGCCCTTCGTGGGGACTTCTGTGCTCCCGGGGTGAGGCTGGGGGTGACCCAGGTCCCTTTGGGGACATCAGGTTTGGGGCAGGAGGTAGAAGAGATGCAGCAATTCGGGCTCCCCAGCTCGGATGCTGCGGGGCAGCGGCAGCGGGACACCAGTGAAGGGGCTGTGTTCTGCCCATGACTGATGGGCACAGGAACCAGGGTGCTCAGAGCCTCTCCCCAGGTCACTTCCCAAGCCAGTGCCTTCGCGGATCCCTGTCGCCCACCAAGCCTATTCCCACCGCTGCTTCCAGCTCAAACATCCTTCTCCTTTCCCAAAAAAGGCAAGAGGCTTGCCAGTGTCTTTTGGCTTCCAAAGCCCCTTTTTAGAGGGGTTTAGAGCCAGCCGTGCGACTCCAGCTTCCTCGAGGATGCCATCAAGCATCAAACATCTGTGTTTCTGCAGATGTGGCACAGCTCTCCACAAACCACTTCTGGAAAGGCTCCCGCTGACCGCTGTCTCTCAAAAGCATCTCCTCTCTGAGCTCCAGAGGTGCTCCGACACCAGCGAGCCTTCCTCAACACACCATGAGCATCCTTGAACGCAAGATGACCCCAAATGATGCTCCTGCAACCAAAGCATGGAGATCCCTCCGCTCATGGGCTGGAACATCATTATTTATACAGCTCCTAATAAATACCACCTCTCCCAGCTGGGAGCTCGGGACTGCCACTCACTCAGTGCTGCCAGGCACGGAACGCTCTCACCACCACATACCATTAACCAGGACCGAACCCCACATCCTTGGGGATACAAGCGGAGCCTCGTGCCACTCGGGCTGACGGGAACGTCGCGCACGCTACAACCAATAGTGAGAGCTGCACAAGGCATGCTCAGCCTGATGGCAGAGCAAGCGTGGAGCTCCCAAACCCCACTGCCTGTCCTAGGATCCAGGTATTGGGGTGGGATAAGTGCTGGTGCCGGCTCCCGGAGCAAGTGGTAACTCCTTGGAATACTCTCGGAGCCTTGGTCCTTTTGTGGAATGGGAATTGCTGTCTCCTGCCGGGTGTTCCTGCAGGATTTCCTGCCACGCTCAGCATCGCGATGCTGCTGCACTGAACCCATCTCAAGCCACTCATTCCTGGGGAATGGAAGCGCTTACATCTGACCCAGAGCTGGAAAAATCCCCAAACTCCAAACCGAATCCAGCCCCTGCCAAGTGCAATGTGGCTCACGCGTTACTCCCCACTGACTTTACACCCTGAAGTGTATTTGCAATGCTTTGTTTAGGGAAGTTTCTCAAGAGCTGACGTGGAACCGTGGGCATCAACAGCGTGGAATCATCAGCACTTGGGAAACCCAAAGACAGTGCTCAGCACAACGCAAGCGTGGAATGAAACCACACGGACACAAGCACGGGATAAAGCATCCCAAGGAGGGCAGGATAAAACCTGGACCTGCAGCTCCAGGGCAGGGTCAGCTCCCCACGGCCCATCCCTGGCAGATATTTCCCTGCCCCGCTCCCATGCTGCTCGCTCCAAAGCTGGAGATTCCATCTTAGGAAGATTAACCGAGATGCCACCATTTCCCCAGGGATCTCACCCGAGCATTGCATGGAAAGAAAGGGGGCGTTAGCAGCTCACATCCCTATGGAAATGCCTCCTGGGCATCACCCCAGGATCAGCAGATCCCTCTGTGCTCCACATTGTGCCTCCCAGAAGCAAAGGACCTCAGGTAGGCATTTGTCAGGGCTTGGGCTTGGGTTTGCCCTAAGGCACGGGACAATGAGCACACAGAAGGATCTGAGCCCTGCACCACAGGGAACAATCACGGAGGCAACACAGAGGTCAGGAGAGCGGAGCAGTGACAAAGGACGGGGGCTCCAAGCTGGGGACAGATGGGAGGCAACGGTGGCAAGGAAGACACATGAATGAGGGCAACCGCAAGCGAGTTACGAGGGTGGGAGGGAGTTAGGGATGGAGGAAAGGGGATGGGAACTGAGGGAGAGGCACACTGGGATTCTGTAAAGGGGGGAGGAGGAGAATTGGGGGTGCAGAGGCAAAGGAGAACGCCCCCCCCAAAACAGCAAAAGGGAGATGGGCAAAGAGAGAGCATGGCGAGAGGAGGGAGGGAGGATCTAGAAACGGACAAAAGGACGCATGGTGCAGTCGATGGTGTGAGAAGCAGGGGGAGGAGGAGGAGGAGGAGGGAGGGTCTCCGTGCAGGCCTGCAGACAGGAAAGCTTTGCAGAGACAGATGGGGAATCCTGTGCTTAGGAACTGGAGGGAATAACCCCACAGAGGGAAAGGAGCCCGAGCCCATGGAGCCCCAGCAGGTTCAGCGGCGCAGATCACCCCCCAGCAGCTCTGAATCAGTGCAGAGAAGGGGCCAAGCCATCAGCAGCACAACTCCACCAAGTCCCCAGAGAGCCGCACTGATTTACACCGCTTACAAAAGCCTGGCTTGAATCTGATTTCCCCACTCAGCGCCACAGCTCCCAGCCCACCCCATCCCAACCCTGACCTTGCTCCACACAACAGAGCTGTCTTTGCCATCGCTCCGCTTGTGACAGCACAGCCAGCTCAGGATGTGGCCCTTCCTACCCTGGCCAGCTGAGGAGCGTGGTCCTGTGTGCTTTTGTCACATCAAAGTTGGCCTGTGGGGTGGGTTCTTTGGAATGAAAGGCTTTCTTCCTGGGTAACTGCCATCTGAATACAGCACAGAACAAACAGCTTGACTCGGTGGGTTATTAAAAGGGGAGAACTGCTTAGGAGGTGGTGTTAAAAATGCACAACCAAGAGGAGGAAAGGACCTGGAGAAACTCTACTACCACGTAACTTTGCTGTCGTGCTCTGCTCTTTAAGGCAGCGTGCAGACAGCAGCTAATTGATCCCTGGCAGGCTCCTGCTACTTCGGTTTTCATATAGGGGAGAGAATTAAGCCCTTTCTTCCCGGGTTTCCACCACCTCGCTCCTACTCTGCTGGGCTCTGCCAATAACACAGATCCCAAAGCATTGGGAAAGGAGGCTTGCATGGTTCTTTCCTCCACCCCCCCATCCCTTTTGCTTTGTAACTTCAGTCAATTGATTGACAATTGACTCCAAGTGACTGTGGTTGCAAACGACCCCAGTCAGGCACAAATGTTAAGGGTGAGGAACAAACCCTTGAGGGCAGTGGAGCTTCCAGCACCCAGACCCGTTTCTAGCTGGGATTAACCCTCAGAGCGGCTCACTGTGGCTAAACCCTAAGTAAATACATCGAGTTTACCCACTACCCAACTGGGGATGGGGAATCAGGGGGAGATTGGGATGCACAGACCCATCCAAACTAAAGAGGCCTTCAAGAGCTTGGTCCATCTGTCCAGCTCCAGAGGGCAACCAGGGTGTAGGATGCATCCGATCTGACCTTGCATGAGCCCATCCCAAATCTTTTCTCCCACAGGGTGGCTCCCATGGGACTTCCCTGTGGCAGCAGGAAAAGGGCGGAGCGGCACACGGGATGCAGGGGATGGATGCTGCACCGTGCCAGCAGCACGACACGCAGCCACATCTCTGCAGCTCACAGGATCGCAGACTGCTTTGGTGTGGAAAAGACCCTAAAGCTCATCTAAAGCCACGGGCAGGGACACCTTCCACTGGAGCAGGATGCTCCAAGCCCCATCCAACCCAGCCTTGAACACTGCCAGGGATGGGGCAGCCACAGCTTCTCTGGGTACCCTGCGCCAGCGCCTCAGCATCCTCACAAGGAAGCTCCTGAGATCTCCCCTCTTTCAGTTTAAACCCATTGTTCCATCGGGTGTTGCACTCGAGTGTAGATTCAGAGTTCCACCTCCTGACAACCTTCCCCTTTCCTGCTGCTAAAAGGCCGGATCCTACACAGGTACACACTGGTGCAGGCTGGCACAGCTTACGAAGCTTCACCTACAACCATCAGAGGTGCTGGACCAGCTTCCAGCACACAGCCAAAGACCCAGCCCCGAGGTAGGTTCTTATTGTATTTCATAGTGGTGTGAAAAATCACAGCACCCCAAATCGCTCCACGTCCTTGTTGCCACCAGACTGGAAATGACCTCTACAGACAAAAGGCTTTCAGCCTTCTTCCCGTTTATACTGAGACACTTTTCCACTGAGCTGTTCTAAATTACACCTGTAAATATCCCACTTGAGGACATTTTGCAACTGATGCCCATGGTCGAAAAGAGCTTAAGGGAAAATGAGAAGTTGGGGTTGGGTTTTTTGGGGGGTTACAGTCATAAAATTAAAGAGGACCATAAAATCCACAACCCTCAAACATCCCTGCTAAGGTGGGGCATTCATTTCCCAGTGAAGATGAAAGCTGTGTTAAAAGACAAGCACACAAAGAACATCACAACTAAACCCTCCTGCCTATCCGTGGGGTAAGGTTTCTGCTGCATTGAAAGTGGTGTCAACCCCCCTACACGTGCACCAAAGGGACCACGACCAACCAAGGAAACCCCTTTGCAGTGAGGTTTTATTGTCCCGATGATGAAAGTTGTGTTTACAAGAAGGGAAAAACCACCCCAACACACGACCACGCCGGGAAAAGAAGCATCCGCCTTCTTTCAGCGCAGGGATTTTCTGCCTTTTCCCATAGGGATGAAAGTTGTTTATGGTGGTGGGGGTGGGAAAGAAAGGGATGGGGGGAACAAGAAAGGAAAAGCAACAGCTCCGATGCCACGGACAATCGCTGCCTTGTTTGTGGTGCAGGAAAGTTGGGAGCTCGGGGCTGGAAGCCCCCGGCCACAAGCAATGGCATCGCATCGGAGTGGGTGTGCCCGCGGCCCCCGGCACGATCCCGCTCCCGCTCCCGCCGCGCACAGGGAAAGCGGGACAAGGGACAGGGAAAGGGGAGGGGGGGGACACGACGGACACGCTGCAGGAGCAGGGGGCTGCCAGACAAAGGCAGCACCGCGGGGCCCCCACCCTGCGCTCTCCCACTGCCCCAGATTCCCGGCGCTGCGGCGCGGTTCACTCGGTCACCGCGGCATCCAGCAGCCGGATCCGATGCGCGGAGCCTGTGCGTGTGTGTGTGTGTGTGTGTGTGTGTGTGTGTCTCCCTAGAAAATTCCCTTTGTCTCTCTCCCAGACCCGTTCTCTCCTCCCACCTCCAGTTCAAACCACACAAAGTCAATCCCGGTCGGCACTTTTCCCTGGTGTAAATTCAGATGGATTCTCATTAACACTTCCCAACAAGCTGCCACCCGACTGCAATTCCTCGCTCCCTTTAAGGCCCGGCTCAAGCTGCATAAGGAGGTTGGTCTTCAGGCCCCAGCAGACCTTTAGCTCCGAGATTTACTCAGAGCAAGCAGGCGACAGGATCTGACCCCCGCGCTGCTTCTCGGATGCTGCACATCCACCTCCTCCACATGGTGGGTGGGGGAGCTGCAATCATCAGACTTCCTCAATGGAAAAGGCTTCCTTGGACTATTTTTAAATGCTGAGAGCGTTTGAGCATGTTTGGAGCTACACAAAGAGCCCAATCACCTGGGGTTCCTGGGGCCTCTTGTTATTTGACTTCACCTTGCCAAGAAAGAGCAATTTATGTTAAGCTCCTCTCTCACATCATCTCATGCCTAGTGACAACAGGCTAGTTAGAGCAGGCTGGGAGAGGCTTCATCAAAGGCTGTCTCTGGGCACAGGTGACAAAGGATGCTACTACTGGTGATGAGAGTGAAGATGCTCCTACAGGGAAGGTACCTGCTGGGAACAGCTCGCACCGCTTGCTCCGCACAGCAGCAAGCCAAGCTGACCCGCGCCCCACACAAAGAACCATGAGTACATCACCCTAACTACGATACCTGGCCCTAAGTGTGCCCCACTTCCAGCCCAGCAGCCCAGTTGGTCACTGGGAGCAGATTACCACGGGCAGAGAAGTCCCACACATGCCTTCATGGGGCTGTACCTGCCTACGGTGACTAACAGGGGAGAACACAGGCATCTCAGGGGCTGAGGAGCTCTGCCCTTTCCCAAGCTCCCACTCGGAAGCACGACACCATCAGACACTTTCCGCTCTTCCCATCTCAATTCACACCCTTAGCTTTGCAAGGACCTTCTCCTCCTTTGAAAGTCCATGTCATCGCCTCCAGGATCACCCGCAAACACCTCAGGGCTTGGTTCCTGACAACAGGAACAGCCCCAGGAAGGGCGTTGCTCCCTTGGGAAGAGCTGGCGGGTGAAATACAAGAGCCACCAAACCCCCCAACGCGCCACGCAGGCCTGGAGCAGCTCCAGGAGCAGGGAGCACCGCGTACACCATGGCACGGGCCAGGAGGTTCGGCCTCCCAAGGTCAGCAGGGATGGAGCTGCAGGGAAGCGGGGAACGTTCAGCAGGAGGCAGGACGCGGGTGGAGACATCCCTGCTCCTCACCATAGCAGCGACAAGGGCATGCATGGAGGTCATGGCTCCACTTCCAGCCAGGGAAGGGAAATCATTGCCAATCGTGGCCAGCGACAGAGTGGAAGAGGTCACAAACATCACTCCAAGGGGTTGTTACGCCTTCATCCCTTCATCCTCCCCTTTCCAGCTTCCTCCCCTTCAATCTGCAAAGCAGCCCTTGGCACATCCCACATCCCACCAGCACCCAGCTCTCACACACCGGTGCCTGCCCGGCCAAAGGTCCCCTTTCCCACCATCCTTGGCCTCATCCCAGGCAGTGCCCATCCCGCATGGATAGCGGCGGCGCCGCTGCGGAAGCGCTGCTGGAATGGAGCGCACAAACTCCAGGAAGGCTCCCGCACGCGATTGGCTCCGCGAGGGCACGTTCCCAGTTCCCAGGGAAAGCAGGGAGCTGCCAAGCACGGGCTTTAGCTCCTTGCAGCATCTCCAGGTGGAAGTGGAGCCACCCCTTCCGCCACAACGGAACCACTTCCAAACGTCCCCATACAAATCCATGGGGCTTTGGGCCTTATTTATACTCCGGTGCTTTTATACTCTCCTGGCAAAGAGGAGGGAGGTGGAAATGCCACTGCCAGAGGCATGGAAAAAGGCCCCCGTGCCCAGATCGAGGCCTCTTAAATCCATACATGTCAGAAGGTGCACTTCCAAAGATGGGAGACAGCAGTTGAAGACAACATGAAGGAACAGCGTGGTTCCTCGCACCACAGAATGTGAAGTTACAGGAGAAGCTCAAGTCTGTTACCTATTAAAAGCCCTGAAATCAATTTTATTTCACTATTACTTCTTTTTCCCTTCTCCTTCCCAAATTATCCATGCCTCTCTTCCCAAATACCCAGAACTCCCCCCAATTCCTTAGAAAACCATGAGCAGTACAACCAAGGAGGTGACAATGTGCATGTTTTGGGGTCCCTCCCCAAAATTCCTGGTCAGGCATCCATGAAAGCACAGGATTCATCCCACCATGGTGCCCTGCACCCCGCTCCATCGCAGAGCAGACCCTCAGGATCCAGCTTTCCGCACAAGAACAAGACCCAGGAGACATTCCTATAGGCCTTTAGCGTGGATCACAATCTCTGCTGGAGCAAAGTGCCACGGGCAATCCTGGTTCCTACCAGCACAGATCCATCTCATCCACCCCAGTGCAGGGCCATGGCTTCTCCCGCCTTTCCTACTAACGGATGGAGCCCACTCTGCCCCACTGACATCCCCCAATTCCCAGATGTGGGAAAACCCGCACACACACGCTAAAAATGGTGGAAAAAAATCCAAGGTCTCCACGTTCCTCTCCATCAGTGTGGCCACAACAGGCGCATCGCTGCGTCCGGAACGCATCCAAACACACCCCCTGTGCGGGAGTTTGGGGCAGGAGGGAGATCCAGCAGGGAAACAGCACGGGCTCCTCCTGCACCGTCTGTTTTCCCTGGATTCTGCCTGCTGAATCCTCTCTCTTTCCTAACTTTATTAAACAAAGGGGGCCTGATTCTCCGTGGCCTCCCAGAGTTGGTGCAAAGCCCCAGTGCTTCTGCCCGTACTCAAGGCAGCATCAAGGGGAGGAACAGGTCCAGGCAGGATCTTCTCAGCCTTCATCTCATCTCCAGCCCCTGGCTCCCCAGGGCCGTGATCCCAGCTTGTCCAAGGGGAGGACATCCCTGCCCGCTCCCCATCGCAACGTGGGGACCAGCCACCAGCTTCACTGGTGGGAATGAGCAGGGCCACCATTGTTCCCATAACATGCTCCCATGTAGGGATGCTGAGCCATTAGCCCCCCAGCCATTCGCTACTCGTGCCCCACTGCACAGCCCAAGCTGGGAGCACTGGCCCCAAGCAGCCACCCCCTATGTCAGATAGCAAACCCCCTACTCAGGCCATTCCCATTCCCAACCCAAGAGGAAGCTTTGGAGCCGCAGTCTCTGCCCGTCACACTTCCAGAGCATCAAGTTACTTGTGTAGAGAAAGAAGAAGAAGGAAAACCCCCACTTCACCACACTGGCATTGTTTTCCCCTTTATAAGCGACACAAAACTTCTCTCACCAGCCCCACGGTCTAATCCTGCCCCGCTTCCCGCAATGGGGCTGCTGCCCCCCTTTTTTTCCCCACACGCTCGGGAGCCCGGAGCAGTGGGGGTGGGCGAGGGGTGACTTAAGAGTGGGTGTGGTGTGTGTATATATATATATATATATATATATAATTATTTCTTTAAGCCCTCCTCCATTCCACCTCGCTCCCAACAGAGCCGGGAGGAGAACAAAAGCATCCCTGTCGCGGAGCGTGGCCAGCGGCGGGGCCGGGCGTGGGGCTCCCCGGGTGTGTGCCCCCGGGGGTTGCCCGTCCCCGTCCCACGCCCGTCGGAGCACTTTCAACTTCCAGGTCCCGGTCCCATTCCCGGTGTCGCTCGGAGCGGCGCGGCCCGGGCCCGCCACACCCCCGCCCCGCCGAGCCCAACAAAGGGGATTTTCCTCCCCACAGCGCCCAACGCCACCGGGAATCGGGGCGGGTTCATGCTCAAACCCCAACCGGGCTCCGTGTCCCGGGTGTGTCCGTTCCTTCCCCCCCCCCTTTTGCTTTTATTCCCTGTGTTTAAGGAAGGAGGCGGAGAGCGCGGTCCGGGAACGGCTCTTTGGCAGCACCGGAGCGGCGGCGGGCTCGGGGCTCCGGTGCAGCCGGACAG
>JAOEHX010022698.1:2647-20357 GCA_025448015.1 Bolborhynchus lineola
ATAAACCCCCCCCCCCCCCGTTTTCTTTTACCTTTGCAAATTCTTTTGGTATATAACTCCATTTTACTCAGGAGTTCTGGCAAAGTATTTACCACTTTCAACCTGTTGTCTAGCCTTATATCTTTAGTGAGCTTTGTTTCTGTTATTGATAACTTATACAGTTATATCGACATCACAACACCTATGACTTACAAAAGCCAATACATTTATGTGTTTGTCCCACTGATTTCTGAATGAGTTTTATTGGTATGCCACCATAAGTTTTGTTTTTCAGGGGAAATAAGAGTACTGATTTCCCCAGAATTAACAGTAGAACTGGTACTAGAGCCGTCTGCCTTGGGGCATAAGTAATATTGTATTCCATTACTTGCAAAACTTGAAGTTAAAAGGGATTCTCATCATATTGAGTTGCTTGCTTTGTCCAGGAGAAACTTCATACTTACCTGGGGCAGACAGACAACTTTTTTCTAGTAGCAGCTATCTGTGTAATTGATATCTGGGAGAAGTGAAGAAGACATCTGAAATGGCCTGTTGCCAATTTTGTCTTCTTTTATGGGGGGGTATTTTGTTGCTTTAATAACAAGGCTTGGGCCTGATAATAGGACTATCACTCTCTTTTACTGAAGTCTATGTTATATAGTAATATAGTAGAGGTGTGAATATACTTGTATATATGACCTGCTCTTTCTTGCTTGTTTCTGAGATAAGCTTTCTGAGATAAGCTTTCTGAGATAAGCTGAATACCTGTGTGGCTGAAGAAGCTGTAAGTGTAGAATATTTCTAATTGTACCTGTTTGCAACATAATCATTTGGCCGTGCAAAGATGAACTCATGCATTAATAAAATCATTAACCTGCCAGACGAGTTCATTATATGTTTGGTATAGTTCACCTTTGTGGAGAATTATGCCTTTGGGCCAAAACTGGAAAATGTAATCTCTGACTTCAGAAAGCGTTTTTCCCATTTGCATGATAGTGCTTAAATTTTAAGAGTAAGTTGGCATATATATTCATCAGCAACAGTGCTGAAATTTAAGCATACTGACAGACCTCTACATATTCAATCCCACTTTGGTCTTGTTTTGCTGCTTGACTCTGAATGGTTTAGATTAATTTTTATTTAATTTTAGTGTATTTATAGTAGGCTGGTACCTAAGGTGCTTGTCAGATTAAGACTGTGCCCTGTCAGATTTCATGTGGACATGCTCTTTGGCAGTTCCTTTCAGATTATTCAGTGCTTTTAAAAAACGTTTTTATAATTTAATGCCTTTCAGAAAATATTGAATATTATTTTTATTTGCAGGAGGTGTGTTAAGAAAGGCATAATTCAGAGACTGAATTGAGGAAAAAATCCACCAAACATTTGTCCCACAAGTCTTAAATATATATGTATATGTATTGCAAACATAATTATTTGTGGGGTTTGTGTGTTTGTTTTTACTACAACAATGTAGCAGTTGAAATGGTGGAAACCTGCTTTGAGCTTATCAATTGAAGACAGATATTAATCTCATAAACCACAAAAGTCAACTGATTTTGTTACTGTTTTTTAGGTTTCTTTCATTTATAGTAAATAAGGTAGTTCTTTGTTACCTGTTGAAGAGTATACCATGTAGTGGTTGATGCATCCCTTGATTTAGTTTATAGTTTGTGCTCTTCCCAGGTATGGATAAGTGTAGTTAAGCCTGTTCTTCCAAATGAACTCCTGACAATTCATCTAGAAGTGAAAACAAACAAAACCCAGCCAAGATGTGTGAATGACAGAAATTTACAGTTAGAAATTTTGCATTTAGAAGTTGCATTTTCTAAAAATACATTTTCAAGATATTAAATTTTAATTATGTATTAAATACATTTTCAAGGTATTAATTTTTAACTATGTATTTAAAGCAGGATCTCTGTGAAAGATTAAACTTTTTCCTCTTTCAGTACTTTCAGTGCTTTCAACTTGGATCCTATTCGTAGAGATAAGCATGAAGATAAGGCGAATCTTCAACCCTTGTTTTGTTTGGTCATATCTCTGCTTTTGTTTTATCATGGATATCCGGTTCTGCTTTGGGTGAAATAATACTAATCGGTGCACTCAAGTTCATTTTGAAATAATTATTCTTAAACAGTAGTGTGTTTCTCTTGTAGTGTGTGGGTTTGTTCAGGGTGATACCTTTTTGCTGAAAAATGCTTATGAAGTGTTTAAAATTTGAATTGCAGAAAAATGATCCCCCGTTTCAACTCAAACTTCCTCCAAAGGCAGCTAGACCTGACAAAGAAGTTGACCCAGAATATGAGGAGAAGATGGTAAGTGTTTTTGCCACAAAACATTCTACAGCTTTTTGACACGTTTGCTTGAACTAGATCAAGGAGTTGTTACAGATTGGGTGTGTCAGAAAAGAAAAACAAGATTCATTTCAACGTCTAGTCCAGTGTGGTGTTTCCCACAGTGGCTAACAGCAGGTATTTAGTGAAAACTACGAGAACAGAAGAAGCAGGTAGTGACAGTTCTGTTAAACACTGTCCCATCCTTAGGAGTATTTCTGTCTGCATGACTTCTGGACTTGAAGGCTGTGGTTTCTTGTACTCAGAGTTGTCACTGGGTATTTTTTTGTCATGTCCTCATCTGTCCTCTTCCTCCACCCTTTCCTATGGATTTATCTGCTGGCATTTTTTTTCCCCTCGTGTTGGTTTAATTATCCACACCCGCCTGGGAAAGGAGTTTCTATTCAATTCCATTTTATGTTTAAAATATTCCCCTTTTGGTTTTGAATTTGTCTCTCCTAGTTTTATTTGATGGCCACTTGAATTCTGTCAGAGGCCTCCTAACACTAATTGAGAGAAATACTGAAGCTGACAGTTTCTCATCATATTAAAACATAAAGGTTTTGAATGTTGATATGCCCCGTAAGATATGTGCTGTAAAAATGCAAAAGAGGATCTGTCCATAACACAAATGAAGGGGACTTGTAGTGATGGAGAAGAGAGAGAACAGGGTAACTGATGTATTACCAAGAGGCTGAAACCAAGAGTCCATTACAAGACTTGTTCTTGAATGACACAAGTAGTAAGTTCTTGGTTGAAACTGGTATCTGTATTTAGCTGCATTTTTCTTGAAAGCTTTAATGTTAAATGAATGTCTAATAGTTACAGTAGAGTCTGAAAGGATGGGATGCCATACAAGCCAAGGAAGAATATCACTGTTAGAAAAATTGATGCCTACTGGCAAGAGAAGTCACAGGAGTAAATCTGTTTGTTGAGAATGAGTTGAATAATTAACTGAAGTTTGTTTCCTAAATTACAATTTTAATTCAGTTATTCTAAGAGGTAAAGGGAATAGGTCTCAAGAAGTGATCTTTCATCAGTTGTGAGCTCAAGCTTTGCTGTTTATTGAAGCATGCTGCTTACACCCAGCCAATGATCCTGCAGGCAGAAAAGTCTATTGTAGCATTCAGTATAGAACCTTACAGTTATGGTTAGCTTGCAAAAGATATCATGTATTATTAGTTTAATAATAACCCTTCTGATTGGATATTTTTCTTATCCTGTATGAGTATAAACATCTATGTCCTTACTCCTCCTTTTAGATGTTTTTTCCCCCTAGTTTTAGTTTCTATTTACAGTTTATTTGATTTTCAAAATATTTGCACAAATGGTCCAATAATAAATGCAAGGGAAAAAAATAGTAATGTTTTTTCAGGAGATCTTTCTAAAGGTGTTGGTTTGCTGGTAAGCGGTGTGCTATTACAAGTAATGCATTGCCCTCATGTGGCAAGATCATGCATTGCACGTCACGTTCGTTTGGTTGCCCTTCAGTTTGTTACTGCTGTTAGAGCACTTTCACTTACATGTAAGTTGCCTGCAGAAAAGCTTCCTGTTGTTTGTATATTTCTTAGAAGGGTTATGGTACAGAACTACAAGTTAACTTTTGTAGTTTATAGCAAGTTATAAATCACTTGAAAATGGCATAGAGATACTGGCAGCTGCATTCTGTCAGATAGCATTTGTGTTTTAGCATATTTTTCTTAAAAATTATGTAACATGTCCTTTATATATAGAGGAGAACATGTGTTTTGCTGTGTTTCTGTAGAGAAGTGCATATGCCTCATTGATATGGCATAACTGAAATGATTGAAATTTGAGATCTGATAGCAAAATTCACAGACTTCCATGCAAGCAATATTGAGCTGGTGCATCTGTTACTGTAGTCATACCTCTAAGGCAGAACTGCCACACTGTTGTGTGTATCAAATCCTGATAGCCTGGAGCTATCAGGGTATCCTATTGAGGATATGGAAATTTTGCCACTGACTTGAGTAAGGTTAGGGTTTCATTCCTCAGAGTAAGCCAGAACCTTATTTTTTTCTTTATGTTTTGTAGACAGTCCTTTAAAATGTCCTTTCACAGTTGCTGGTGTGCCATGTACACTTAAGCAATCTATACAAGTAAACTTCTTTTGAGTCGTTTTACTAGTCTTTGAGTTTTGAATGCAAGTGAGTGCCTGGGATGAGGTTATTAAGTCTTTGCCATGTCTTCCAGATTGCTGTTGTATTCATGAAGGATTGGTTGAACTCTCACATATAACAGTTGGGTGCTCTAAAGCAATTCATGCTTAGCTGTAAGCTGACACAGCTCAACAACTGTTTATGGAATCATCGAATGGTTTGGATTGGAAGGGATCTTAAAGATCATCTAGTTCTAACCCCCTGCCATGGGCAGGGATACTGTGTTTCCTGATGCTTGTAGCCCTCTGAGTTGATTTAACAGTAGGCAGGTGGTCTTGTCCGTCTTTCCTTATAAGTTGTTCTTGTGAGTGTCTGAAGTCTATTTCTTAATAAAAATACATTTTTATGAAAAGTTATTTTTTTCTTTTTTTTTAATTCTCTCTCCACTTTGGAAACCAGAAAGCAGATCGAGCAAAGAGGTTTGAATTCCTCCTGAAGCAGACAGAACTTTTTGCACATTTTATTCAGCCTGCAGCGCAAAAATCGCCAACATCACCATTGAAAGTCAAACTGGGACGGCCACGGATGAAGAAGGATGAAAAACAGAGTTTGATTTCTGCTGGGGAGTATGTTTTATTTAACTTACACTTTCAAACAAATTATGCGTTATAACACATCCATTTATTTAATAGAGATTGTGCTTTAATTTAGTCCAGAACTTTTCCTATTAATGATGTTTCATAATTTCTTTAAAAGCTTCTTGGTGTATGCATGCTCATCTATTAACATTAGTATTGCACTGCATCAGAAATCCACTTTCAAAACAAATTCCCTGATTCCTAGTACTTAAAATGCTTTAGTCCATAATGTGGAGTGATTTGGAGCACGCAGATTGAATTTCTTTTGCATGATGCTGAACTGCACCATGTACTCCAAAAATATACCTGGTGTTCTAGTTGCTAGCAGACACATCAGTGGGACCAGAGTGGAGTTAGACAAAGTCAAATCATGACAATGCGCATGCAGTGCTGATACTGGATCCTCAGCACCGATTGTTTTGATCTACCATGTCTCTTTTAATAATGCAGGTATGGCCTGCATGCAGTGTTTCTGAGGGGTCTTGTAGTAGCAAGCAACTAGTTTTTGGAACATTTACAAAATTTTTTTCTATTTTGTATTTTTTATTTTTTTAATTGAATATGTGATTCTTCTGAATTACATTGTTACCAAGTAATTAATTCTAAGGCCGTCATAGATACGTGTCTTATATTTCTGTGTTCTTTAAAAAGCACCTTGGAGAATCCCAATACTTGTTGTCAGAGTATAGTTATGGTTCTGGAGGAGAGGTCTTCATATGAGTCTTATTGAAGCTGGAATGAACCATAAGGAGCACCTTATTTACAGGGTATGATTTGGTCAGGGTACTACAAAACAGACATTGTAGATCAGTGATTGTTTCTGTTACAGTTTTTCTCTCTTGATTTTATAGTCAGTGTTTTGCAATTATTTCCTATAAACATGATTCTTGGATTCCTCCTTTAGTTATCGTCACAGGCGCACGGAACAAGAAGAAGATGAAGAACTGTTGTCAGAGAGTCGAAAAACATCTAATGTGTGTATTCGATTTGAGGAGTCTCCTTCATGTAAGTGTTGTATTGACAGCTTTGATGCAATTAAGATCTGAGCAGATTGTAATTAAAATTTCTACTTAGTATTTCTCTACTTAGAGGAATCTTGCATTTACAGATGTGAAAGGAGGAACACTAAGAGATTATCAGGTTAGAGGTTTGAACTGGATGATCTCATTGTATGAAAATGGTGTTAATGGCATTCTGGCAGATGAAATGGTAAGCAGTAATCTTCTGGAATTTTTGCAGTAAGAGTTGAGCAAAATTCAGCATTAAAATGCCTATTGTATTCAAGCTACACGCAGTAGTGTGCATCATTCTACATCAGATTTTTCACAACTGGAATTGTAATGCAGTGAAAGAAATTGTATTGCAGACATTTGCTGTGTAGTTTGCTTCAACACCTTAAGTGGCAGAATTATATAGTAAGAAAATTGTTTGAAACTATCTCTGTGGTATTTTAGCATGTTTCTTTCCCCACCCTCCTTCTTTGTCAATGCAGGGCCTTGGTAAGACTCTGCAAACAATAGCATTATTAGGCTATCTGAAGCATTACCGAAACATTCCTGGGCCACACATGGTCCTGGTTCCAAAATCAACTTTGCACAATTGGATGAATGAATTCAAACGCTGGGTTCCATCGTTACGTGCTGTTTGCCTTATTGGAGATAAAGATGCCAGAGTAAGTGCTCTGCATTTCAAAGGTATTATTTGCCAAAAAATAGCATTTGGCTATTTGGAATTATGCCTGACTACTTAATTACAGTATTTCTTAGTCATCTTTAACTATGTTAGCATTGAAAATACAAAATGTTATGCTTGTAGCTGAGGAAAAAATGGGTGGGAGGGAGCAAGCGGCTGCGTAGTTTTGAGTTACCATCTGGGCTTAAACCATGACAGTAGGGAAAATAATAGGCTGGGATCCAAGGAAGCTGTCTGACCTCTTTTTCTGTTGTCTTCCTCTTTGATTTTTGCATCTATTTTTTTTCTCTTCTGTATTTGCATTGTGGCAGTGTTCATTAATTTTGTAAATCAATGCATAGTATTGTGCAGCTTTATTTGGTAGTTATTCAAGGCTGCATACCTGAACAGTTCTGTCAGTCCTAATTGCTGGGGTGATCTGTGTACACTGCTAAGTAAGTTCTTAGAGACTTGCTGGTGTGGCTTTTACATAAGGTGATACTCTTTCATGTAAAAGGATTTATATGCTTAGGTAGGTATCCCTTACAAAATAGAGATGGGACAGAGAAGGGAGGTCTTCTATCAAGAGCGAAGATGGGAGTGGGCTGCATGAGTTGTTTTTGACTTTTTGTGGATCACATCTTTGGACTAGTGAGTTTAGTGGGTTTTCCCCCTATTGGTAACCTGTACTGTATTTAAATTACATAAAGATTATGCTGAAGAGTAAATACTTAATTTTGAATAGGAGAAAATAAGTGTTTTGTAACCCCAGCTAATGCTCTCTCTGTACCTTAAAGTACGAAGAATTAAAGGCTTTTTTTACAGTACTTACAGTTACTGAAAGGATGTTTCAGAGTCATCTTCTGTGTGCTAGCTTAGTGAATTAGTAATGTTGGTAGAAATCGAATTCATTGAACTCCATATCAGTTGATCATATTTATAAATGCTTATTAATTCAGTTATTTTGCTTTAGGCGGCTTTTATCCGTGATGTTATGATGCCTGGTGAATGGGATGTTTGTGTTACATCATATGAAATGGTGATTAAAGAGAAATCAGTCTTCAAAAAATTTAACTGGAGGTACCTGGTGATTGATGAAGCCCACAGAATAAAGAATGAGAAGTCAAAAGTAAGTTCAGAATTATTTGATATGTTGAGAAGTTTGACACAAAAGTTTCCACCTCATTTGAGCAGATGTTGTTACGTGTGGTAAACTGTTGGGTGGTAAGCATGAATTTTGTAGGTAACTAAAAATGTTACCTACAAATGTAACCTTGTGTTACATGTTAATGTGAACACAACATGTAAGTGGTAAACTGTTGGGCGGTAAACCTGAATTCTGTAGGTAACTCACTGTCTTTAAATTTAGCTGATATTGTTTCAAGTCTCAGAAACTGACAGAATTAATTGTGCTTGAATATATGTGACGATGATAACTATTTGTTTTATTTCTAGCTGTCGGAGATCGTACGTGAGTTCAAGACAACAAATCGATTACTGCTTACAGGAACTCCTTTACAGAATAACCTCCACGAACTGTGGGCATTGCTTAATTTTCTTTTACCTGATGTCTTCAATTCTGCAGATGTAAGTTGAGGTTTAGAATTACTGTTTTGTTCTTGTTATTTTGATTCCCAGGCCGCGATCTGCAGAAGAGAAGAAAGACCAGCCCTGTAAGAGACGTGATGTGAAAGACCTGGATTCAGTAGAATCTGTGGCTTACTTAACTGTAGACTACTTTTTTGCTCTTAGTTGAAACAGTGCATTCTGTTAGTGCCGATGTCTCACATGAGTAATAGCGAATGTAATACTTTGCTTAATTCTTGAACGAATGTAATACTTTGCTTAATTCTTGAATTCTGGAACAAAATTTGTGAAGGCAATGCAGAATGAAGAGTATGAAGCATCCAAATATGCATAAGGCTTTTTTTTCATTTAGAATGCAAGTAATCTTTCTTCTCTCTTACCATTAATGTTTCCTTGTACTGCTTGCTTCTCTTGGTTTTGCTCTGTCCATCTCCTTTATTTAAGGATTCTGGTTTCTTTTTTTCTTCTACCTTGCCACGTCATTACACAAGTACTAATGATAAGAACTTGGACACTGCAGTGATGAGCGTGGAAAGCCATTGTAAATTAAGCAGGGTAATAGTACTTTTGTCTGTGGAGTTACTCAGCTGCCTTGAAAGTTACAGCATGATAGGGAGCTGGCACAGAATTGCATACTGATTTTCTTTCACTTGTATAAGTCATTTGTCTTATGATTGACACCACTCAGCTGGAGTGAGAGAGCGCCGATACGTGTCTGTTAAAACTACAGATGATAAACTGTTCATACCAATTGTGCTGCTTCTCACTACAGGATTTTGACTCATGGTTCGACACTAAAAATTGTCTTGGTGATCAGAAACTTGTGGAAAGACTTCATGCTGTAAGTAATTAAAGCTGTAATCGCATGTCCTCATTAGCATGCTCAGTGTAAAAAAAAAAAAGCCAGCCCAACAGATTATTTCTCCCTTCATCTCTAAGTTGAGAAGGTGAATGTGAAGGTATTTAGTTACAGAAATGCCTGGCAGAATTTTCATGAATTAAATATTGGAATTCACTACTACAGATGCTTTTTGTGACTTTATGTATGTTACAAAACATGTATTTTGTAACATTTGTTTGAAGCAGACAAAATCTATACTTAAAATGTGAAAATGAAGAATTTTGACATCTTTTTGAAACCATGTATTACTGAGAATGGTATACTGATACATGTCATGCTAGCCTGAAAAAAGGCATGCCTTTTCCTTTATTTTACTGTGCATGAGATAAAAGACGTTTTTCTTCATACACTAACAAAACAAATCGGGTGGAAATAAAACATATATGGCTTATCTTTGAAACGTGAGTTTTGTATATGCTGCTGATGGAAATGAAGCAGTTTATGTTAAAAGGTAGCAAATATTTTATAAGCTCATGGGTTTGTCCCTTTCTTAGGATGAGTGTGGCACTCATTATGTAGTGTTACTTACATGTGAGCTTAGCCTATTAGTGGACAACTTTATTCTGCAGACTTCAGCAGAATTTTCCTGAAGGAGTCACCATGACGATAGTTGCTGATTAGTTCTGAGTAAATATCAGATAACTGAATCCATTGATTTTTGTATTTGAAGCAATCACTTTTGTAAATTTATCTCTGGAAAACCTCTTAATTTATGTAGGTTTTGAAGCCATTTTTATTACGTCGCATAAAAGCTGAAGTAGAAAAGAGTTTGCCTCCAAAGAAGGAAGTAAAAATTTATCTTGGGCTCAGCAAAATGCAGAGGGAATGGTAAGTTATTTCCATCTTGCAAAGTAAGATTGTTTTCTGTGAAAGAACACTGCAGCTTTTGACACTGACTTCTTTTTTTTTTTCTCCTTTTAGTTGCATGTTAAGACAGTCAGATGGAGAAGTCTATATATAGGTGTCTTTGGGGCTTCTTTTTAAAGATGCACGAGTTACGAAGCGCTCAGGAAGGGTAATGAAAAGGGTTGGGAGGAAGAAAGCAGAAACTTCTTTTCCTTCCTTAATTTAATTTGACAGAGCATGTGCCTACTAAGTTTACCTCCGTTGTTCCAAGTATGTATGAACCAATAAAAGTCTGAGTTGAAATTAAAATAAAATCTTGAGGAGCCATAAACCCAGAAGAGATGGGAGAGAAGGAGCCAGGTCAATTTAGCAACTTCAGTCAAATGTTATATTGAATCTACTTCGTAGTCCTAAAATGGAAGTGTAAGATAACATAGCAAATGACAGGCCGTTGTCATTCGCAGGCAAATTATCTTTCATGCATATGGATTTATAAATCCTTGTTATTGGTCAGACATTTTCACCAAGTTTCATAATAACATAGTATGTTATTGTAAGTGAACTCCCACATCCAGAAATGAGTAACTGAGTTATTGCAGGGTTTTATTCATGTTTTAAATACCAAATGCAAACTGGGAGTTGTTCAAAATTGCCTGTAAAACTTCAGGTATACAAGGATCCTGATGAAAGATATTGATATCCTGAATTCAGCTGGAAAAATGGATAAGATGCGTCTGCTGAATATTCTGATGCAGCTACGGAAATGCTGTAACCATCCTTACCTATTTGATGGTGCTGAGCCGGGCCCTCCTTACACCACTGACACACATCTCATCACTAACAGTGGTAAAATGTTAGTTCTGGATAAACTGCTAGCAAAACTCAGAGAGCAAGGTGAGTACCATTATGAGCAGTGGTGATCTGAATGCTCATTGTAAGTAAAACTGCCTTTTAAACATGGACTCATTCTGGTTTGGCCTCCAGGGAATACATTCATTACTGTCAGTGAGGTTCAAGGTGAAAATCATTTTTCTGTAGATCTTAACACATAGAGGGAAGGAAGTCTTACAGGAATAATGAGGAAGACTGAAAACATGGAGAAGCAGTAGGAAGGGAAGAGCAGAGCCTTGCTTTTGCTGTCTTCAAGAAAATTTCTGATGAGAGGATTAGTTTGTGCACATCGGTTGTCAGTTAGTTACCTTACCATAGTTTTAATTGTTACTGTTTCTTCAGCTGTATTTTTGTTCTGTATTAATTATCAAATAACCTGTCTTGAGGAGATGTTAAATCAATACCAGAAAAGTAACTCTGCAGAAGGAAGATTGACTTGAGTACTATTACTGCTGTAATAGTACAGAATATTTCACATAAATTCTTACTTGTGCTCTATGGTAGGCTATGTGTTAAGATCCATGTGAAAACATAAAACCAATAATTAAATCTTCTGTGGTGTTCTGTCAGGTTCTAGAGTTCTGCTTTTTAGTCAGATGACTCGCTTACTGGATATTTTGGAAGACTATTGCATGTGGCGTGGTTATGAGTACTGCCGGCTGGATGGGCAGACGCCACATGAAGAAAGAGAGGTGAGAAAGTTGTATATAAACAAGAAATGTCTTTGTTTTATGTGTTAGGTTATTAAGAAGTTATCATTTACATATATGTCAGTAGGTACATCATTGTTCAAAGTAAAACGAAAATGCTAGTTTCGAAAGGCTGCCATGGGTATGTTTTAGTTAACCAAAGTCCACAGTAAAGTAGGCTTCATTAATTTCTCAGCTAAATGAAAAACGGAATTTTGTGGACTTAAAATGGATTTTTTTCCACCTATGCAAGCTTACAGTTTCTTACTTCTATATAAAACTGGTTTTGGTATGAAAATTCTATAAACTTCAAGAAATTTCATTGAAAAGCCACCAGCATATTGGAAGCTTGTTTGAAAACTGATGCTTTAATGATATATTTATTTAGTTATTTGTTTATTTTAGGAAGCAATAGACACATTTAATGCTCCCAACAGCAGTAAATTCATTTTCATGCTGAGTACCAGAGCTGGAGGTCTTGGAATTAATTTGGCAACTGCTGATGTGGTTATTCTTTATGATTCAGATTGGAATCCTCAAGTAGATCTGCAAGCCATGGTGAGTTAACTCCATAACATGCATTTATTTAACATTGTCGTTGTTCTATCTGTGTGTTTGCAGAACTTGGAGTTTTTGTTGTTCATTTTGTATTAACTACCCAGAAACTAAGGAATTGAATTAACAGTGCATGAACAGATTGTGGAAGAAACTGTAGATTTTTCTCTGCAAATGTGCCTTTATTTTATAACTGAATAAGATTACTTTGCCAAAATGCTTTATCAATATTATTCAGCCATAGAATTACTCTCAGTTTTGCATTTCCAGCAGACAACAGCAAGCAAAGAACAGAGGGCTGTTAATAACAGCAAAGAATTACAAGCATGCAGCTTTTTTTATTTCTCTCTTTTGGGAAAGCTTGTGCTTTTGCAAACCACCTTCTTTCTGCATGAGTGTGAAATCGTTTGGTGGTGATACTAGGGGAAAAAAGCCCCACCTTATCTTTGGGTTACACATACTAAAATCTTCTTCTGAGTGCTGAATATCAAAAAATCAAGTCTATGATTTTTTCACGTGGAATAATATCACAGGATCATTTTTACATGATTAGGAGTTGGGATGTTTGTTTTGTTGTTGCGGGTTTTGGGTTTTTTTTTTGATTGCTTTAATGCACTTAAATGCATCAAGTATTTACTGTGAATAACTCACCTTTTTGATACGCATGTTGACTACCAATAGCAGACTGACTTCCTGGAGACTGATGAGTGTGACTTGTAAGCTTTAGTAGGATTTTCAGGAAGAAATGAATATTATACAGGACAGTAAAAGATTTACTGACATGAGTCATAAAGGACAACCAGAGAATCCTGGTGCCAACAAGCTGGAAGGCCAGTTTAACCATTTTTATTTAAGAGGACAAAATAATATTCATGTTTTCCAGAGAGAATAAACACAAGTTTTGTTACAAATACAGTATGTTTGTTGTATGACTTCACTTGCTGTGTATTGTATGTCAGCTCTGTGAACTGTGTATTGATGCTTCACTGTAGTCAGCTTGAGACAGCTACAGTATTGAGGCTGTGACTGCATGGACTTTGCCCATGGAATTAATATGCTCGAGCTAGGGATGTGAAAGTTTCAATACTTATGTCAAGTGGGAGAAGGAGTTTGAAAGCAGGGCAGATGTTTGTGTATGTATATTGTTGTATTTCCACTTCCCAGCTGCAGTCTAAACAGACAGTCATGTTCATTTACAATGAGGTAGATGTGTTTATTGCTTTTGAATTAACTAAACTTAAAAGGCGTAATAGCCAGGTATAAGTAAATATTACTGTACTGGTTTTACATTTTTGTATACTCTTGAATAAGCAAGGAACTAAGAAAATCTATGCTAGTTTCAGTCTGCTGTTCTGCAAGCTAACTGTCTATTGCTTGTGAGTTTTTGTTGCTGAACACTCATTGATTTATGTTTGTTAGGATCGTGCGCATCGTATTGGTCAAAAGAAACCAGTACGGGTGTTTCGACTAATCACTGATAATACTGTTGAAGAGAGGATTGTAGAAAGAGCTGAAATAAAACTGAGGCTGGACTCTATAGTTATACAACAAGGTATCAACTGCTATATATGTTTGTCTGCAACGCAATTGTTCAGTCCCTCAAAGTATGGGTTAACTAACTGTACAAATGTACAGTATGAGAGAATGCAGGCCTTGTGTATAATAGCAGTACACTAAATCAAGCAAAGAAACTGTAATGTGTAAGTTATGCAGTTGTTCAGCTGAAAATGTTGGAAAAATATGTTTGCCTAAATAGCATGGGCATAGACTTACACTAAAACTGTAAATGAGGAAAGCAAACTACAGCTGAATAGATGATAGTTGGGATATGCTAAAAAAGAAAAAACAGATATTGTTTGACAGCTAAAAATAATTACACAGATGTGCTTCTTACCACATATGAGTTTATTGAACATAAAAGCTGCTTTGTGTGTCTTTGTTTAGAAGCTCTTGGAGAAATAGTTTCACAAAAACTAAGGTTTTCAAGCTGAGTTTTGAAGGTTTTCTGTATTTCCAAAAAGATGGGCTATTGTAAGGATGATGATCAAAATACTGGTGTTCGTTGAAGGGATAAGAAGTGAATTTTTGGGACAGAAACTAGGATTTTTGGGAAGAATATTCAGAGATTTGGGTTGTTAGCAATGAAGTGAGTGTAGCAGTTCTTAAGGGCTATTGCAGAATTCTTGTCACTTTTCAGCTTGAAATAAGGGTTTGATCTTAAAAGTTCAGCTAACATTGTAAGAGTAAACTCTTAAACATTGAATTTGGATTGTTTGAGTGTGAAACATCCTTTGTTATGTCTTGATCTAAAGTTTCATTGGGTTTTTGTTTGGGTTTTTTTTTGTTTTAATTTTTATTTTTAATTTTTATTTATTTTATTTTTCATTTGCCCTCAAGTCCCTGATTTCTGTTTATATTCAGCTGAAATGAAATTTTTTTTTCCTATATGATTTTTTTTTATTTTCCTTTCTTGTTCTGCAGTGAACTAAAAAGAATCTACTGCTTGCATGGTCCTGCTTCAATTCTTGTATTATAGCTTTCAATATGTTTCTTCTAATTTTAGGAAGGCTCATAGACCAGCAATCCAACAAACTGGCAAAAGATGAAATGCTGCAGATGATCCGGCATGGAGCCACGCATGTTTTTGCTTCCAAAGATAGTGAGCTGACAGAAGAAGATATAACCACTATTTTAGAAAGAGGTGAAAAGAAGGTTAGAGAACAGTTTCATATAGAATTTGAAGTCTGTCAAACATTAAATATATGTCTGCACAAAATCAAAATGAAATCTGGTTATGTAAACATATTTTATGCCCAATTATTACTTTATGTTCATAAATATTTTATGGCTTATTTGGAAATTTTGAAGAGTAGAATGATTAAGTTATAATTATTTCAGACTGGGTGCACCATATCTTAAGCACTCTTTGCTTCGTGGTCTTTAAAAAAATATGTTAATTTTATGCCAGCAATGAATGGCATAATTTGTGTCTAATATACACAAGACCTGTATGGAACTTTATTAGGGAATAGGTAGCTCTATGGAAAAACGAGCTGCCATTTCAGTTCCAAAGAGTTGGGCATAAATTGAATTTAACTGTGAAAGTTAAGTGGTACAGTTGTAGGGCTATATTCCTGTATTATAAATTTGGTTTAATGGAGAGTCTTGGTGTCAGATTGTTTAAAATTGAAAAGCGACATGGATGTCTCTTGTTACAAGAAAAATGTAAGTAAGGGTTTGAATTGGAAAAAAGACACTGGGAATGTTTTAATAATGATGAAGGCTGATTTTTTTTCGGAGGAGATTAGCTTGAGTGAGCCTAACGGTATCTTCTTGTACTTCTAGACAGCTGAAATGAATGAACGATTGCAGAAAATGGGAGAGAGCTCCTTACGGAATTTCACTATGGACACAGAGATGAGTTTATATAACTTTGAAGGTGAAGATTATAGAGAGAAACAAAAGGTAATTTTTTTCTCAAAGTCTTTTAAGATGAGTGTAGAGTTAAGCATAAAGCCACATTAGAAATGTTACAGCTCTAAAGATTCGAGCTACTGAAAAATACACTTGGCTCTGCAGAAGCATTAATATTCTGAATTTTTGTTAAATTAGCTTTCAGCCCTGCAGTTTTTCTTTGCAAATTTTATCCTTTCTGCATCAAAAATACTATGTTGCAGCCTGCTATACTGCAGCAGTCAGTATTATTTTACTGCCATGTAACTGAGGGGAAAATAAAAAGGCCTGAAGATTTTATGTATGGAACTCGGATTTAAGTCGTCTTTGTGGTAAAGGTTTTAGTCAGAAGCATTAGTGTGAATTTGTTTGTACAATGTTTTACCTAATTCTGAAAGGATCATCCAAAGAAAGAGATATTATTCAGTATCTCACAATGTCAGCACTACCTTTGTGTTTTGTATGAGACATGTAGCCTTCAGGTGTCCTTAAGGTCTTGTCTGGAATCAGGTACATGAACTCTTTATTTGTTGACTACAGACTGCCCTTCTAACCCAGGTTTCTTACTAATATTAAAGAAGCATTTAGAAAAATATCTAACGAGGACATAGTGGAGCATATGCATATGTAAGGTTCTGGTTTTGTATTGATAATATCATTATAAGAAGCCAGCTAAATACAGCATAGTCTTGAAATAGTCTTTAGTAACTTTATTCAGGTAATATAGTAATGATTAATTTCCTGTTAATGTTTTGTTGCCTGTGGTTTTTTTGCCAATGTTTTGTAGTCTCTGTGAGGTTATTCATTGTGCTGTTTAGAGAAGCAGCAAATAATTAATGTCACAAGATACAGAATTCAGAGCCCAAGTCCCCAGTCCTTCCATTATGTTTTGTAGCTGGAATTGTAACCTTTCTCAGGTGTGTGAAGTAAGTAGAATACTGTGAAAGGACCCATCCATGCCACTGCACTGCCTTATTTGTGTATAGTCTTTTATGTGTTTAAATACATGTTATAATTGAATATAATTGCTGGCTTATTTTTGAGCTATTATAGTATCCAAATTGAGCACAACAATTAGGTTTGCTGTGCAAAAATCTATTTCTGTTTTGCAGTGCCACATTGGTCATTATTTTTGTGACTTTAGGAAAGCATACAGTACTTTACTTTTTTATTCTATACTGCACGTAGCTAAGCATGATGGAATGGATAGAGCCTCCCAAACGAGAACGCAAAGCTAATTATGCAGTCGATGCATATTTCAGAGAAGCCCTGCGTGTCAGTGAGCCCAAAGTCCCAAAGGTAAGAAGTTGGCAAGTATAGACAGCATTTTATATTGTTCTTCTGCCCTTCTTCTCTCCCATGTTGCATCCCCAGCCTTCACCCTGTGCTGGTTATAAAATGCATGTATTTGCAAAGGGATAGGTTGCCAATGCTGCTGAATTATGGCAGTTTAATTGCACAGAAATCAAGCTTATGTATTGTTAATGTATCTGTGTATTTTTGAAGGCTCCACGACCTCCAAAACAACCAAATATTCAGGATTTCCAATTTTTCCCACCACGGTTATTTGAACTTCTGGAAAAAGAAATTTTGTATTATCGTAAGACCATAGGATATAAGGTAATGCTTTTGGTTTGTTTTTTTTCCCTCTTCAAATTAGTAAAATGTGTTTGTATTCTTGACAGATTTACTGCAACCCTGACAATAGCTAAATGAAGTAAATGAGACAGCAGCTGAAAAATATCTATTATTCTGGTCTTACTTTTTGCAATGTGCTGCTTATTGTGAAGGAAATAGCTTAAAACCCCCATCCTCCTGTTTCTTTTCTGCAGTGGAACAGAAAAAATACTATGCAATTCCTTCCTTCATTAAAAACTTCCTATCTGTGTAGCTTTGTGTTTTGTGGTGGGTTCCTCGCAAGAAAATAAGAGTAGAAACGATTTTACCTGGCAGGGCAGTCATCTGTGTTGCATGACTGGTAAGTAGTCACTGGCTTTTGCAACTCTTTGCATAATGATTCATTTACATTCTGTTTCTCTGTGTTGAT
>JAOEHX010022699.1:0-12320 GCA_025448015.1 Bolborhynchus lineola
TATCTATCTATCTACCTACCTACCTATCTATCTACCTATCTACCTATCTACCTATCTATCTTATTATCTATAGTCTTGGGTGGTTAAGATACTGTTGGTCTGGTGATTTGTGCAGAAACTATACATACTCCAAGGACCCCTCATAAAGCCTCACAATACTTTTTATTTAGAATACAGCACCACATAACATGAATCATCAGCACTGTGTTTCAGCTCTTCAACTGCACTTGCCTCTGCCTATAACATATGCCATCAACAGCATCACTTCTCCAGCTGATGTTAACTAGACTGACCACAAATCTGCTTAAGGAACCCATAACCATCTTCTTTTCTGTAATATGGTGGTTTATAGCAGACAGTGTTCTATACCCCATCTGAGAGGGCAGCTGTAAAGACTTAAGACTCTTCTGACCTAAGAGAGGTGGCAGAGCTACAGTCACTGGAACACAGACTAAGGCAAACAAAACCTTTTTATTCCTGTATTCCATCTTGCAGAGATTTATTATTTCAGGCCATGTTGTCCTTAATCTATAATAAATGCAATTCTAGCTCAATGCATCTGTTTGCTCTTTCTGTAATAAAAAGTCATGAAGAAATCTTGAGCCATTTTTGAGATGATCCATTAAAAGCTGGCTGCAAATCAAGGTCCTAAACCAGTGAAGAATATGATATGATTAATTGCAATAGCTTTTCTAGGGTTATCTGTTTCAAGCTTCTATGAAGGGGAGAGAAGCCCCACTCCTACCACAGTAATACATTTTCCTCTGCAACAAGCACCCCCAGGCACGTTGCCCTGGCCCTAGTCTGCTGCTCCTCATTGTTCTGCAATGCTTAGCTCCTTCCAGCTACCCAATGGCCAAGATTGCACTGGAATGGTTCAACATGAAAAATAAAAAGAATGTATCTTCAATAGGACAAAATAGCCATTTTATTGATTTGTTAATTATAGATGTTTGATGTTTTAGTTGCCCTTTTGAATGATCAAGGCTTGTAGTAAGCTGCTGAAATTGACACTATTTTGTTCAATCTCTCTGTGGTGATTTTCTCAAAAAGTACTCTTCCACCTCTACTTCTGCTTTAACATTTGTCCCTTAAGTCCTGATCTTAAAAGATACTACACAGCACGTTATAAGTCATTTAATACTATCTAACAATCATAATATGGAAGGTTGTAAGGAACCTAAGCAGTCAGCTATCTTCTCCCTGCACTGTAAAGCAGGATCAAGAAAACCCAGGTTGCCCTCATTGAATGTTGGACCATCCATTTCTGTAAAACCTTTAACAGCAATGATTTCCAGGTCTCTCAACACTCTGTATAAAAATAACATTTTCCCCCTATATCTAACTCAGCTCCTCTTTGTTGTGATTTTGGCTCCTAGCCTTGCCTGCAAGAGCCATGGAAAGTACTTTATTCCCTCCTTGATGGGGCTACTGTAGATATAAAAACACCTCTCACCTTGTGTCCCAGAATCACTTTTTTCCGGACTAAGCATTTCTGCTTCATTTAATCTTTCTAAGATGGGTGATGCAACACCGAAGCATGTGTCTCAGAGATCGGAGGTGAGCTATGCCATTCAGGAGAGGATAGTTAAGACAGGAACTGAGAAGCCTCAGTGCCTTCACACTCAATCCTCCTTTACACTAGTGGTTCCCAACCATTTCTTGATTGTAAATCCCATTTCTGTGCCATTTGAGACTCAAACTGTTGGCATAAATAAGTTAATTTCTGAAGATTTGTAATTCTTTTGTCACTGGTTCAAGCTCATTTGTAACCACAATGTCTAGTTGGAGAGGTTCTGCACTGAATCATCCTGTCCTGGAGAGATTTAGCCACTGCCAGCCCCATTCATTTGGAGGACTTGTGCGAGGAGCACTTGTAGGAGTGGGACTGATGCTCCTTGCTGCCAGCAATGCCTTGGATTAAGAGTGGCACTGGAATTGAACTGTGAGGTGAATGGGGAGAGGAGACTGCAGATCCTCCCCTCCAGAGAAGTCAGTGACAGCAGTGCTTGTTTTTCACCCATCACTGTATGACTTAATCTCTTTCAAGTGTTTGCTGCTGCTGCTACATTAAAGGCTCTAGCTCTCCCTCAGAGCTGCTCATGTTCAAGAGAAAAATAGTACCAATCATTACAGTACAGAAGGGTTTCTGTGATCACACATGTATTTGCTTCACAACCCTTCAGCTAATGCCAATGTTACAGGCACAGAAACCATTGCATTTTACCCTGAAAGTCTTCACTGTGCAGCAATGAATCTTTGCAGGAGCCTATATTTAGGTTCTCTCCAGACTATCGAGAAAAGGCCTGCAAACAAATGTAGCATACATAAGTTCAATAACCCTATCTAAAGATAACCACAATATCCTTACTGTACTCCAATTTATTTGCTCATCTCTTTATCTCAATCAGTGCTTCAGACCCACAAGGGTATAAAATCCGACCCTCTGGTTTTGCTCAGCTGATAAAGCCCACAAAGTTCTTTGACTTTACTTCCCCATAGACATGGCTGGGTGCTATGTGGTAGCTTCTTGTACCACATATTTCCTTCTTGTATTTTGATTCTCAAACACCCATTGGCAAGGAGGCAAGAATAGCATTTGCTGTCTTTTGGAATTTTAAAACAAAACACCGAGCATCTTATACAACTTTGAATGGCACTAACACCTCAACATCATTGATGTGCAGTGTCATTCACCCATAGAGCTCTCTTACAAAGAGGCAAATGCCAATGCTCCTCCTCATCAAGGCAGGTACAGCCAGCAGTTCTCCCTCACAAAAACCATCAGGCACACAGGCATGATGGGAATGGCCTGGGATGGCCTCAAGTCAGAGAGAGTGAAAACTAAGATGCCTAAGCCTGGTACAATTTAAGCAGGAGATCAGAAATCATGTCTGGGCACGTGGGGGTCATGCCACATCTGAACAGAGGGTTTTCATGACCAGTTCTGTGGTTTGCATTTTCATGGTTTTGTACTTCGCATTTTCAGTCCCACTTCTGCTCAGTTTATATAATCAGTTCTTTACCATTTTTACTTTTCTTACTAGTTTCTAGTAGTAAGGAGGAAATACTATTTCTTCACCTTCCCTTGGATGCTATTTATTCCTTTTCAGCTGAGAGATTGAAAAAGGCCATCTCATTGCTCCTGAGCCCATCTGCTTTCAGACAGAATTAGCTCACTAACTTAAATCATGGTCAAAAGCAAAAGGAGACAGCTTGGTCAAGTGGGCACTGGAACAGATCAGGGAGTGCTAGCAGCCATGGTGGTGACCTGCAGCTCCACCTGGTAACTTCTGAGCTGCAAAAGCTCAGAAGCAAAGCCCAGCTCAGGCCATACTGAAATTCTTCTCAGTACTAAATAATGTTGGCACAAATTGATCCTTAATAGATTATTCCCATGTTTATACAAACACACCTCTTAGGCAGAATCTGCTGCCCTTCATTTTGTAACACCGAGTGCTTGCAGAGTATCTTGACACGTTCAGCATTTTGAAGTCACTCTGGTCTTTCCAGTGAAGCATATCACCTTTTCATCTTTCTCTCTGTGCAGAGATGATGCAGATATCCATATTTCACTTCTTGAACCTTTATAGCAATCCCAAAGAGTGGTGTATGTGCGACACAGCTTCAGAGAATTCGCGTTCTGTTCATTTTATCACCTGAAGATAATTTTAAAAGACATTTATTTCCCTGGCACATATCAATAAATTACTTCTTTCCACAAGGACAAAAGCAAAATTCCTATTTTGTATTGGGACTGCCAGTCGAAGTTTTGCCCTCCCCAGTTATTCACCAAACAATTCTTATTGTTGCCTTTTTTTCCTAGAATAACTAAAAATTTTCCCTACTTGTGCTGGCGATTGCTCTAACCAACAATTTATCACAGCTTCAACACCTCTCTGGCCTTTTCCATCAGCAGCAAGATCAAACACAGAATTGCACTGATGACCTTCGTATAATACATGTGACCAGCAAAACTGCCTGAAGCATGACACTGTAGAATTTAAGCACTCGTCTTTATTTTATTGCATACAAGAAAAAGGACATACCTTGAGTCTGTCAATTAAGAAAGCTATTTCTTGGGATCACTCATGGTTAGCCATTATTCATCTATTTCTCCCACAGAAGCACACTAACCCCTTGCCCCTAGCAGATGAACCTGACATGACTTCAGTCTCACCATCAAAGACATTTCTAGCAGAAAGAGAAAATCCCCAAAGAAGCTTTGTACACTGTAGGTTTTTTGATCTAGAGGAACCATTCTGAGTGAACGTGGTTCTTGAATTCATTACAGATTACCCTGCCCCACTGCCATTGTAATTTGCAAGCCACACTTTTATTTTAATACAGGGGGATCTTATCCATGTGGATAAATAAATGCCTGATGAGAGGGAATGAAGATGACAGAGGCAGGCTTCCCTCAGTGGTGCCCACTGACAGGACAAGAGGCATAAATTAAAAAATGAAAAATTCTGAACACAAGAAAACACTTCCTGTGAGGGTGGTCAACCACTGGCACAGGTTGCCCAGTGAAGCTGGGCATGTCCATCCTTAGAGGTACTCAAAACCCAGTCAGACATGGACCAGATGAACTCCAGAGTTCTCTTGCAACCTCAACCAGTCTCTGACTTGCCCCACACCCAATCAGCTAAAAACCAACTAAAACCACAAAATCACATTTCAAGCAAAGAAGATTATGGAGACACTTCAAATGTTTAACTAGATGACTAGAGAAGAGAGCTAGGTCCCCCAGCAGTGGTTGTGCACTGCTGGCAGATGCTGCCAGGCAGGGGGTTGGAACCAAATGATTTTTATGGTCCTTTCAATCCCAAACCATTCTATGATCTATGTTCTATGATACAGAAAAAGCAGGCTCCTGGCCAGGTTGCAATTTCTGTGCCCTTCTCCACAAAGCTAAAGGGAATCCTAAGGCACTACGCTAATCAGCTTGGAAATATTAAACCGACCCCCACTGTGCTCACACAGCTTTGCCTCATCTCTGCTGAGCATGGGCAGCTTCCAGCTGACATGACTCACATCTGAGAGAAATGCAAATATGAGGCAGGCATCCCCTCAGACCTTGGACCACCAAAACCACTCATTGAATGGGGCTAATAGAAAAAAGAATGACGCTTTCATGCAATGCCTAACCAAAGCAACAGGGCTTCAGCAAAAGCCCATGTCAGCAGAGTGCAGAGATGTGAGTGGGAAACAGCACAGAAAGCAGTGCTCACATCTGTGCTACACACCAGCCAAACTGCTCCATAACAAGCAGCACCTTAGGCTGTGTTGGGGAAGGTGCCTGCTAGCATTTCTCCAGTTCCCAGACACAGGCAACAGAAACACAGAATGGTTTGGGTTGGAAGGGACCTTAAAGCTCATCCAGTTCCAACTCCACTGCCATGGGCAGGGACACCTTCCACTAGATCAGGTTGCTCCAAGTCCTGTTCAACCTGGCCTTGAACACTGCCAGGGATGGGGCAGCCACAGCTTCTCTGGGCAACCTGTGCCAGTGCCTCACCACCCTCAGAGGGAAGAACTTCTTCCAAACAGCTAATCTAAATCTCTCCCCTGTCAGTTTAATGCCATTACACCTTGTTCTATCCCTACATGTCCTTCATCATCTATTTACATGCCTCATGAGTGGGTAACTTGTCAAACTGTGCAAATGGGGAAAAAATAAACAAAACCTGAAAAGAGAAACAAGCTGTTAACGCAGAGCTGAGAGCTTGGTTTCATCTTGGAAAATGAGCTGCTAGCAGAGAACCAGACTAAACCAATGTGTGGGGACTTCATCTCTCCATATGCCACAGGCCATAATCACTTCCCAAAAAATTCTTACTGTGAAATAACAAGGCAGTACAAGACAGCACAGGGAATGCAGCTCTCCCTGCTGCCTGCAGCTCCTGCAGGCAGGCTGTGTCCAGATACCCTGTCAAAATCCAAGGCATCTGTAGACTGAATATTTAAAAACTATGCCAGTTATATTTCTTAATTTTCATTACTATAACTGATCTTTACATTTTTAATGTATTTGATCTACTGATAAATTCTAAAATTCGGTTTGCATGCATTCCAGACATAGGACCTGTTCCAGCTAGCATAAGATTTATGAAGAAAAGATAGAGTAAGACTGGAGGAAAGAGATACAAGAACCTCATGAAACGGTTATGTTGAAATATGCATGTACTCTCCAGGCAGTGGCTGGTAGAAGGAAAGGGTGCCTTTTTCTTTTAATGTTAAACAAACAAATTCCTTTCCCGTTACCCTTCAGGTCACAGATTCAATTTATTATTCTTATCCTCCAGAATCCACAAGAGAGAATAATTGACTCCCAGAGTGAGTGAATGGACAGCATAAGCATACAATTTTGTTAATTTTTAGGTCATTATCTGCTAGTGAATGTAGAAGCTAGCTAGAGCTTGCAGATGATACAAAATTCTGAAGGCAAATGCTTTTCAAAGTAAGCTCTTCAATGATTAACTTGTAAACACAAGTTTAAGTCACTAATTAGAGTAGTGCAAAACTTCTGACTATTACACAGAAAAGTCATTATGGAAAACCTGCTTTTCCTCAACAGTAGACTCCAAAGAAACAATACTACTTAATAATACCTTATGCCATATTTTTATTCAGAGGCGGTTGCCTATGACCCTTTTTTGAGGAAAAAAATGGGACAGAAGAAAGCAGAAAGAAGCATTAGACTTTGTCTCTTTTTCTACATCTGTGATGTCTCTCTTTTTTGTGGGCATAAAAATTATCTGTGAGCAGATAAGCCACTTGGCTTCCCTGTGAAGGCCAGGTACAGCCCTGCTGTTCTCACAGCTCAGACCTTCATGTAGACAGGTCAGACAGGAGCCAGCAAGGTGCTCTTGCGGTCATGAAGGCCAACCACTGATGTACCAGCATCTGGAGCACAGGCGGTAGGTCCCAAGGAGGCTTCTGCTCCATTTGGCACATTGAGGGGCCCCTGCACCCCAGGGAGACACCAGCATCCTGGAGAAAGCCCAGGAGATGGACACAGGGATGGTCAGGAACTGAACCCAGCAGAAGGACATTGGGGTGGTCATGAGCAGAGATTAGGGAAACTGAGGCTTGCTCACCCTTGAGGAAAAAAGCTACAAAGGGATTAAGTTACTGTTTTCTCTTCTAAGACAGAAAATTTCTGTGACTTTTCTCAGAAGGACAATGTAAAGACTTTGCTACCTGTTCTGCCACGTCTAGGACTCATAAGAAATCCACATAAACCTTCACAAAGCTATACATCACTTCTTTCATCCCTCCTTACTACTCTGCTTTGCCACAAAGGGGAAAGGGCCACAGATATCTTGCCACAGTTTTGTTACTTAGGAGCCTCCAGAATGAAGGTGTCAAAAGAAGAAATGAAGATTAAGGGCGTAAAACACAATCAACTGGCTGACTTTTCCCTGGCCCTGATGGGTTTTGCACCACTCCTTGAACATGAGACATAAAAACACACACAACATTTTAAAGTAATGGGGTCTTTAAACTTGGCATTTGTTATAGCATGCTTAACTAAGCATTCTTAAATATGGAAAGTTCTTAAACAGCTCAACAGAGGAGCTAGTGAAGATTTTAAGATCTTATTGACTCACATTTGGATAACAGTGACACTCAGTGGGATTTAGGATTCTAGACAGCGAGATCAGAGCTCACAGCAAGTGTGACAGTTGCCTTCTGAAAGGCAGGATGTTAATTGGGCCACATTGCAGACCACAGCAAATTGATATTGTGGCAAACCTTGATCTTAAGTCCCCAGATCACAGCAAAGAACCCCTGAGAGACCCTGTCGGGGATGCTGTGCTGTAGGCTGGGCACATGGATCCAGCTTTCCAAATACTCAACAGCTTCCAATATTGGCATTCTGCTGACAGCACTGTGCCAGTGAAGCTGTGGGCAGCAGCTTCCCTGGTTTGCATTTACCACGATGTTTTGCCAGATGTCTGCAAAGATGCTTTCTCACCTCAGCCCTGGAGTGTCTGTCCAGTTTCAGGAAAGTCACTGGTATAACAGAGAGTGCCCTGCCTACCTTTCACCCCCCAGGAGGCTAGAAGTAAAACAGCTTAGATAGGGACTAATGGATGGGAAGGTGAAAGAGATGGACAAGTGCCAAGAGGAAGGAAACTGATGAGGTTAATCCAGATTTGCTGGCTGACATCCGTCACTGCAGGGAACGGGAGAGGCAGCAGTAGATGCTGGGAGGAGGAAAGGTGCTTGGGGGAGGCAAAGGATAAAACCCTGCCCAACATGGTTTCTCAGATATTCCAAGCACACCTGAAACCCCGTGTTCATTCCCAGTTCTTCTCTCCCTGTGCTGCCCTGCCCGCAGCAAGCGGGATCAGCTCTGCAAGACTCTGCTGCATCACCACTGGTTTGCTGGATCCAAGTCACTGGTACATGGAAAAGGGCTTTTAGCCAGACTGAAAAATGCAAACCATATTATTTTTATTTTTATCAGTATTGTTATTTTTAAATTTTAATTATTCTTAAATGGAAATATAATTTTTTATAATTATTTTTATTTTTAATCGGTAGAACAATTATTAATACTTGAAAACAAGCTGCAATCTGTTCATATGTAATTTCTAGGTTCACTGTAAATGAGTTAATTTAAATTCCTCAAAAGTTTGCAGCTTCCTAATTAAATTTGCTGAAAGCATTTCTCTTATCAGAAACATAACAACTAGCATAATTCATTTTTGGCAGTTACCTAAGTATAACAACCTCCCTTATGTTAAACCCAGGAGTTATGACTCTACAGCAGCAACATTCAATGCGTATCTCAATGCTTAGCTCAAGCCCAGGCTAACCCAGCCATGTTCCTCCCTCACACTTCCTAGTTACAATGGTTCATGCATCATCATTACAGAAGTTTTTATACTACAGTAAAATTGACAATCATTAAATGTAGTCTTTTGTTTTTAAGAAAGCTCACCAGGTACTTCATTAGGTGTTCAGTTTTAATTGTCCTTCATTATTAATAACAATGGGAATAAACCTTGAACAAAAACTTTGTGTCCAAAGGCTCTGAGCAAGCTAGATGGTGCCTTACTGCTGCCAGGGTGGAGAGCCACATCCCACAAAGTGCCTGGTTGCTCCACATTGTGTGCTTTGGACCTCCTGCATCTCAGGGATCTCAGCTCAGGGATCCCTGTGCTGGGCTTGAGCACAGGCAGGCACTGATACTGGGAAGCAGGCAGGCAGGCAGGCAGCAAGGGCACAGCAGTCCCTTTGCAAAACAACCAGAGTCCAACCAGAGTGCTTGCTTTGTGTGTTTGAAGACAGTGATTATGAACAGGAATTTCCACAGTTGTCGGAGAGAAAAAAACCTGCGTCAGCATTAGCATTGGCCATACAGGGCACACAGCTGCTGATGGGCCCCAGGAAATGTCATGTTTGGCTGTGCGTGGCACTTCAGGCATGCAGAAGTGCCAGCACCTCATTGCCTGGCACCACAGGCTGTGCACAGGGCCAGCAGCCCACAGCCACCTCGTTCCATCCTGGCAGCGGGTGGCTGCTGAGCAGTGGCTGCTCTGCACCAGCCCTGCAGCGTGGTGGCCAATGCCATGCCCTCCCTGCCAGAGGACTTTGCACAGCGGCCACCCCCAGTGCCAGGCCACATCACCACTTAACTCTGCTGCAATGTCCAGCAGGAACCAGGGGCAGGACATGCAAGGAGTCACAGTATCAGGACATCAGAGTGGGAGGGCGAGGTATAATGTCAGTTAGCCTTCATAATTAAGGCTGGGGAAGCATGCTGTAGGGTGCTTTATGTCTTGAGTCAGAAACCTCCCACCGCCTCCTGCTCAGGCTTAAGCTCTCCTTCTGGACTCGGAAATGGAAAGGAGCTGGGAGGGTCTTGGGGTTCAGGGAGCTGTGGTTGGAAGGTGAAAAGTAAACACTTGCAAATTACACATTAGAAATTTGCTAGCAAGAGGTATATAAATATTTTATGACCCACCCTTCATTAAGAACAATGCGTGCAACACAAATCAGTTTGTGAACAGCCCTCTAAATTGGACCGTGCCCTCCTCCCTTCACTCGAGGAGGCTGGCTGTACCACTGCTTCCCTGAAATGTTCTTAGTACATATGCATGTGTTTACACAAAGAGAAACATAATTTGGTTTTGCACTTTGCTGGGTTCAGCATTTCTATGTGCTATAGCTCAGAGGTTAAATAAAATCTACAAGATGGCCAAAGAAGCCACCATCTTGATTTTTAGCTCAGTGCTGTGGCAGGACACTCCCTGGTTATGCCTTGTGGTTGAAGGAAGCATTTACAGCCATTTTAAGGACAGAAAATAATAGCACAAGCAACCAAGGTGACAGTGAAATCTTGAGATAGAAATGTAGCTCCTTAAGCACTTTAAATAAAATAACTTGGGTTAGAAGGTGCTCTTTAATACTGAACTTCAGATGATTTATTCCAAAAGAGGCTATTAACTTCTACTTCAGTTTGTAAGTGGTAACTTCCGTCCCCTGAGCATTATTTCCTGATAGCACAAGAATTATGATAGAAGTACATGGGCCCTCCACACTTTTCAGCCGTGACAACAAACTCTGATTACTTTGGGGCTTTTTGGCGCTGCAAGCTGATATACTGTGCTCTCTCAGGAAGGCAAAGACTATGCATCAACACTGATGGTAATAACTGTCCAGCCCCAACACACCAAATCTCGGTATTACACATGGCTCAGGAGTGATGGAAAACTGCTTTGACCCCACTCTACCATAACCCATTGCGGTGTCTCTGACTCTGCGCTATCATCCTCAGTAAAGGAAAAATTCATCAGCAACTGCAGTGTATGCAGCAGTTGGTGGTGGATCCTACTCATCCAATTTACTGCTGCTCTGTAGGTCAGTTCAACACAGCAAAAGCCCCTCTGAGGTAATTTTTGAGGCCGTACTGAGGAAAGGGATTAAAGATAAAGATAATGCTTCTTACACTTCACCAGGCTTCAGCTCTCCTAGCAGTATGCTACGAATGCACGTGGCCAGTCTCTGTACTGGATCTAAAGGCCTTCCAGTGCACAGTCCAGCTGCAAAGGGCTCTCCCTGTCTGCCTGTGTCCAGTAGCAGCACTTCAGCTCAAGCTCTCTTGGGAAGGATGCCTGCAGCAGGTCCTCCCATGCTGCATTCCCTAGAGGCCTGTGAGAAGCTTCTGCCCAGCCCTTGGCTGGGCTGCAGGTACCTCTCCTTCCTCTCCAGACAGGAGAAGACATGCTCCTCCACCTCCTGGCACAGGGGCACTGGCAGAGCCTTTTGAAATCTCTGCATTCCTTGAAGGGATGTGCTGGTGCCTGGAACAGTTACTCACCCCTGTCATGCTCCTTGGTGACACAGCTCCATCCTCCTTCTCCTGCTCCCAGCTTGCGACAACAACTCTACCTGAATATTCCCCTCTCCATGCCCGCTCTCCCACTCCTTCCTTAAGCACATGCCCAGATCCTGGATCTGACCCATCCTCTAGTTTTGTCCTGCTCTGTCCATCTGGTGGCATTTGCCCCAGCCCTTTCTTCATCTGTGGTCCCACCACCTCCTTCCAAGATTGCTAAACACTCTGTTCATATTCACTGCATAAAGCTTCTCCCCCGAGTCCATAAACCAGGCTGTTCTCTTCAGCGGCACTCCCATCCAGAGAGCATCTAACTTGCTCACTTTTTTTCTGTTGAATAAGATCTCCACATTACAGCTCTTCACATCTACCCACACAGGTAAGACTATCAGCAGGGCTCTCATCTTGATCATTGCAACATCCCTTTTGGGACCTTGACAAATGCAAACTCAATCTATTAAAAAGCTGCAGCATTTTTCCAGGCTCTCGCAGCCATCTCTGGATGTGCTCTCTTCTCCATCACACGCATCAGTGGAGCAGTGCTGGACTTTCAAGGCTTCACAGATTCTCTGCATCTTCTGCACCTTCACCTAATCATTGCTGTAAAATGATCTGCCTTTATGTATATGTAAGAATATATATATATAATCTTAGAATCATAGAATCATTTAAGTTTGAAAGGATCCTTAAGCTCATGGAGTCCAACTGTTTACCCAGCACTGCCAAGTCCACCAGTAAACCATGTCTCTAAGTGCCACATCTACACATCTTCTAAATGCCTCAAGGGATGGTGACTACACCACTGCCTTGGACAGCCTGTTCCACTGTTCTATAACTCTTTTGATGAACACATTTTTCCTAATATCCAATCTAAATCTCCCCTGGTGCAACTTGAGGCTGTTACCTCTTGTTCTATTGATTGTCACCTGGGAGAGGAGACCAACCCCCACCTTGCTACAACCTC
>JAOEHX010022702.1:2277-13919 GCA_025448015.1 Bolborhynchus lineola
ACAGAAATGATTACATGATCCTTATTCTTTGATTTGCCTCAATATCGTCTATGGTCAAGTAACCCTGATGCTATAGCTTACAGAGTCCTGCTCAGTTTTGCCTGTTTATTGTGTTTATAAGGCCAATTGTTGTGATACTGCTTTGGTAGGAAGCAATGATTACATAGATCTATACAACCTTTTGCTAAGCTCCACTGAAATGGAAATCTGCATGAAGCAGTGGTGCAACACATCACTGTGGATGTGTCACATCAGTGTGAATGATGATGGAAAAAGCCTAATTTTCCATCTGGAACAATTCCAAATTTAAAATGAATGCTTACACTCTCAGGAACAAATGAATTTCACTTCTTCTTATTGAAGAAGGACAGACAGCAAGAAATAGAGCTAGAGAGAAATTGCCAAGCACTATATACGATTTTATTGGCTTCATTTTCAGCCATGATGAAATAAGGCAAATCCTTCACTTTTTCTGTCATAAAAATGTGTTGGGTCATGCTGAGTTTTCAAAGAGTTACAAATAAAATGGAATCATTTCCAGTTCAGAACTTCAGCTAACTTATTGACCCTTCAGCAGGAAATTAAGACTGCCTGGGGGAGAATTGTTTTATTCCAGGAACACATGGGAAGAGGCCCGTCTCTGTACCAGAACCACTCCATCGAACAGAATGAGAAGATGTGCAAAGGTAGTAACAGCTCCTTGATGCCATGCACTACTTCATGGGCAAGGTCTCAAAGTTCATAGGTTTCTCTAGCATCAACTCAGAGGAGTTTTCTGTGCCACTCTTGAGAGGAGGTGCTGCCTGTATGAGCTCAGAGATTTGAAGTTTATCTTTAAAAGTATGATTAGCACCAGATGACACTTCCATTTCTGATGGCCTGACTGGTACTTTCACATCTTCCTTGTATTCTTCCATCTGTCTATATCCATCTGTGGGTCTGTGCTTTGCATTGTCATTTCTAGATGTGATTTCCAGCATTTTGGAGTACAGACCCAAAACCTCATCTTTGTTTATGCATGGAAGAAGGAGGGTAAAGGGGAAGGAAGTCAGACAACTGGTTCTGGAGTATGTGGGCATGACTGCCACAGAAATGATTACATGATCCTTATTCTTTGATTTGCCTCAATATCGTCTATGGTCAAGTAACCCTGATGCTATAGCATAAAATAAATTATAAAAAAATTATAAATTATAAATTATAGCATAGATAAAAAGCTTTGCTAACAAATGGATCCTGCTGATTCACACATTGCAGAAAGGGTGGGCTCTAGAAGCCAGCTATACCTCTGAGGCTTTAAAACTCTTATGGTGCTTAAAGAGCGCTTCTCTGGAAATGCCTCTCTGGAAGTAAAGCTGAAGAGATCAGGTAGACTCCTAGATGCCAGAATTTGGTCCAGGCAGTCCAGGTTTGAAGTTTAGTAGCAGGTATCCAAATTACAGTACCATTGAAACCAGTAAAAGTTTGGCTATAAGGGAAGCACTGCTGTCATCAGATCCTGACCTCTGTAAATGGTGCTCTGGAGAGAGCATCTCTCAAAGAGTCTGGATTTACTGACTAACAGCAACTGCACAGGAGACTGAATCAGGACTTACACTGTATTGCATCAGCAGACAAAGCCGGCTGAAGTTTGGTCGGCATTTCACTAGGTTCTTTCCCAATCAGGGCTGTGGGGGCAGAGCCAGCAGATAACTCAGACTTTATCTTTTTGCTCTTCAGCAAAGTCAGGCATTGAGGACCCAACCATGCAGTTTTCCTTCCTAGTCCTGCCAGCCTGATTTGTTTTGTTGGCCATGCGAATATTTTCATAGTTGACCTTCCCACACCTGGTAACTGTACTTCTAACCACAATTCACACATTTGACCTCCTAACAAAGAACCTAAGCATTAAAAATGTATGAGACCCTGTTGAGGGGGCAGCTGAATGGCTGCATTAGCACTGAAGCTGAATTATTGATAGAAAGGGTGATTTTTACTTTCTTTTAGCTATTGAATAATAGATTAAAAGCTGCACAATAAGAATATTTTCATTACTCACGTGAATTGCTTGTTCAGTTAAGAAGAGTGAGAAGAACAAATGAAAAGTGCCCTGGGGTAGAAAACACATTAGGCTTAAAATGTTTATATTCTAGAGTATGTATTCATTTTGGACATATCTTCCAACAAATGTTTTGAATTAACAGAATAAGGGATGTTTTATATAATTTAGGAGATTGGAATATACTTTATGTTCACTGAATGTAACTATCAGTGAAATTTATCAATAGAGAACAACTGATATGTTCCAGTTTAGCTGTATCATGCTACCCCAAATAAAAAGTGGTATTTGACAGCTGACATTGCCAGACTGACTAATACTGGGTCTTTATAATCACTATGTTATTTCATCTCTCAGTCTTCCTATGTGTGGTAAGCCACACTGAGATGTCACCATCTGTGTAGCCCTAGAGAAATAATGAGTTTGTTTTATTTTGCTTTTCTCATTTAGTTTGGTTGCAGTAAAAATAATGCCTGTTCAATCTTTTCAGGGATTTAATAGTCTGTTTGGCTTTATACACTGCCTTAGGCTATCAGATCTCCTGGCTGGTTATTAATGTCCCCAGCAAGAATCTTGTTGCAGATTTCTGTTCATCAACAAAGAGCGTTCTTAAGGAAGCTGCTACATGCATAGGTTTCCCTGAATTTTGAATAGACAGTTGCTTCTGCATTTCCACATGTGTTCCCCTCCTGTGCAGCTGGATGATGCTGACTTTGAACTGGACATCTCCTTTTCTATCAGCCTTGAAAATGCACAGGCTCAGCAAGTATCTGATAGACTGACTAGGCAGATTTCTACTTATATCCCTTTGGCAACAATTTAGGAAGAAAGAGCAGCTTTCCTTTAACTGAAGTTACTCAGGTTCATTTATTAGAGCCTCTGTGTAAAAGTGGGACTTCCAAAATAGCGCATTTCCATTCTTCTGTTGGTAATTTGTAAGCCAGAGAACCAAAAGTAACACAGCTCTCAGTATTGCTTCATGTAAGTATCACAAAATGATATGTTTTAGTCATATTAAGTTTTGATTTAGAACCCACACAAATCTCTGGAAAAATCTTCATGGATTTGCAATAGTCTCTGCAATGTCTGATGAGAGGAATTCTATTTAATACAGTAAATTGGGATTAGATTTATGCAGAATTTTACCTCTTAGCGGGCACATTGACTTATCTCCTTGTACACCCCTAGCTGGTAAAGAACAAACAATATCAGTGCACTTCTCAACACAACCTTCCTGATGACAGACTTCAACTATGCAGCTTCCATCCCATCCCCATGCATTTTCAGATCATGAGCTCTCAATCAGGATGGGAGGATTTGGTAAATTCTGTGATGCTTAAGACTGTCTGGTTAAGAAGAGAAAAGAGCCAGTCTGAGCTCATTGTGAGTAGGCAGCTGAGTGACTATCTGAGGGTAAAGTAGAAATATGTACCACTGACCTACTTAGTGCTGAAAGTCTCTCTATTCCATTATTGATGAGCTGATCTACTTAATGCCTTCCTTGTTGCCTGCAGTTAGTTCAATGGCAGCTGAATTCAACTGTTCCTTCATTTCTGGACTAATGTAATTAGAGTTTCCCTGGTTTATAACCTGATAGTGGGACCCAGTGGAATATATACAGCTGAAATCTATAGGCTGAGTCAGAATTTTGGATCCTCTTTTCAAATCTATATTTAGCCCCACAAGACTGTAAGTTTTAGCCTGCATGATCTCATAAAAGAAAAGGTCGTATGCTTCGAGCTTGCAGTTTGTCACTGATCCAGTTTGGTAGGGTGATTATAAAACACAGTTTCTAAACAGCAGGATTATAAAGTACTGGCCTTGTATTTTTGGCTTTTATAACGGTAGAAGAACTCCAGCAATGGATCATGTTTTTCATAGTTAAATGAATCTGAATTATCTTCTGAGAAGCTAAAAAGGCACGTGGTGATCCCAGTAAAACCAAGATTTTATTCCAAGAATTTCATTTGTTTTGGCATGTATTTTAAAAATCTATTTTCAAAATTTGTTTTTAGGTTCAGTATATGTCATGCAGATAACTACAGAGATGAATATCGGTTACATCTTAACTAGCGTAAGTGACTGCCTTTATGTTGCTGAAGGAGGTGATTTTAATTTTGGAAGCTAACTTCTTTTGTAACTGACAGGGCTGGGAATCTGATCAATGTAGCTGTCACCCTTGAGTGGTGTGGGGGAGAAGGGAGAAGGAAGTCTTCCTATGCTAAGTTTAGGAGCATTTGTGATGTGAAACCAGCAATTGATCTGGACTGTAGTAAGTTCTTGAAGTTTTATGACCCTGTTATTTAGAGCGGACTTTATGGGGAGTTTGACTGAACAGCAGCCTCTTATAAAAACAGGAAGGAAGAGCAATGAGCCAGTCCAGGACATGTCTTGATGAGCATCTCAGGGTAGGCTAAAGGCAAATGCCCAAATTATTTCCTTTGGGCTTTGTAACTTCTAGGCTCCTGCCAGATTGAATAGTTTGCATTGCCGGTGATGGTGTTCAACAGATCACAAGGGCTATGAACTGTGGAACAGATTTTATATTGAGAGATGAGCTCATTTCCCTTCCTCTTTAAAGGCAAATGAGTGTCTCCTACAGATTCCTGTAGAGTGCCAGAAAAGTTAAGAGATCCTTGGCTTTTCTGCTATTTGAGTATCTCATGTAAAGTTAGACATTCTGCAAACCCCTCTCTGGTTTAAGATACTATTTCTCAGACACTTTGCTTTTTTCCTAACACAAAATGTTAAATACACCATCTCTGTGTGAAGACTGGCAGGTCTTGTTGCTAACAGTTATTACCAGGAGCCTGGTAGAGTGAGCCACAGGTGTTGAATCCAGGCAGACCTGCTTGGGTAGTGATGGAAAACATGCAAGGCGCTACTAGTGTTACTAGACCTGCTTTAAAAGCAAGCTCAAGCCGGAGATGAATTAGAAGATGGAACCACAAGTGCAGCTGAGTTATCTGCAGTTCTTCCTTGTCGTCTTTCCATTCCTTTTTCAGTCAGAAAACAGTACTTCCTTGTCGTCTTTCCATTCCTTTTTCAGTCATTGATGTAGGCTGCTCTGCTGCTGTCTTGTTTCAGTTCCTATAGAGTTGCTCTGCCAACTGGAAACTGGCCAGTATGAATGTGAGACCAAGAAATGTTGCCAGTTTCTGATAACACTATGGAATGTTTTTTCTTGTCCATCCAGGTATTCCCTTTCCATACAGGCCGTCTTCTGAGAGAGCATTGGTTGGTTTATATTTTTCCCTAATACTGGACTGATCTTTAGCATTGCTCAGTAGATGGGAGTTTAGCCTATTACCAGTAAAAACTTTAAATGTGGAAGCCTGCATGAAGAGAGATCGAACAGTGGTCACAGGAAAGTGGAACTGAGGAAGAAGCAGATGTAACGCCACTGCCCGCTAAATAAGCCACTTCAGAAATGTCTCATATTCAGTTAAAGTTGGGGAAATTACTAGTTCTGCCAATCAAAGAAAAGGAAATTTGAAAGCATACCTGAAAAAATGGCAAATTGTTCTAAGACAAGATTTTATCTATTATCTTCCCAATACTGTAATATGGGAATTGTGCAAGTGGAAAAGTGAAGACAAAGACTCAAGTTATAGCAATGAACTGTGCAGATTTTTTGGATGAATGCACATATTTTTATTCTTACTGAGATGGATTTTTCAGGTATGCCTCTAAAACATAAAGAAATACCTGTGTGTCAATTAATAACTTAAAAATCTGTGCAAAAGATTCTGCTGCTCTGGATATTCATGTCACTATAGACTTAGTCTATGTAAGAAGTCAGAAACCTGTCTGAAAGCATAATTCTTCAACAGCAAAGCTTTAAATCTTCAGTTGATAACAGGCTGTTAATTGATGACAGGATTTTCTTCCTGGGTGCTGAAGAAAGCTCTGTTTATGGTAGGATTTTACTCAACTATGAAATGGTTTGTATTGGGCCATTACTCACCATGGTACTGTGCTCACTTTAAATTTTTATGCCTTTAATTCTAACCCTAAGTAGATTGCTGTGTGATACAATGAGTGATAAGTTGCCGTTAGGGGAATATTATTGATTTCTGTTCTCTGGGTGATTGCCATATGATGTTCTCATTAGATAACAGAATACTGGCTATGGATTTGCAGAGCTGATTAAATAAAATCTCAATGCCTGCAGGTCAGGCTAAGGCTGAGGTGCTATCTCTGCTTCAAGGCAGAGACACATACAGTTAAGAAGAGTGCAGATGCACCAGCAGCAGCAGAAGAGGGTCTGCAAGTCCCTTACTGGAAGATTTTCCTGGAAGTCTTGCAGTTTAGTGTCTGGAAAAGATAGAGGGAAGTGGATAAGGAGCTGTTCTCTCTGCATCCTTGTTACTGGAGCAGCACATGGAGTTACTGCTGCTTCTAGCAATGTTATCTTCAGGCCTGCATCTCTTCCCCTCCTGCAGAATGAAATCAGTGCTAAGAAAGGTGAAAGAGGCAGAAAATGCAGGGCAGTAGCAGAGAACTGTGAAGAGGTTTAGATGATGTAAGAAGATTTGGCACCACATCCTAATGGAGAGTGCTCAAGGTCTACAGCTGCCAAAAGGCAATTCTTTCTTTTAAAGAGACCGGTTTTACTGAACTGATTTGTTACAGACCAATGGGGAAGCCAGTCCAAAACATATTTAGGAATCCTGTCTTTTTTTTTACTGGACAATAGTTTGGTGCCATAGAGTCGCAAATAAACTCATCTATTCTAAATCCACATTGTACCAATTTCTATAAACTTAAAATACCTTTTGACAGGATTTTTCAAAAGCTTCATGAGTAAATAAATAAATTCAGAAGGTCAGTGATAATTTACTAAACCACTAATTCCTGTAACTCAACATTAGGAGGTGGCAGTTCATTGCCAACAATGCTACTGTTGTCTAAGGCCTAGGCAAAGAACCAGAAAACATTTCCTAGCTAATTGGAATCTGCACGGAGCATTCATTCTTTTAACACATGTAGCATCCTATCAGCAATCACAGCATCTAACAGTGCATTTATTAATAGAACTGGCCTCAAAGACTAAATAATTTAGCTGATCTGAGCATTGTGATTCTCGGGACAAGGTCTATGCCCACTCTATCCCACAGACACGCTAGCGAGAAGAACCTATGAGATGGCTGGGCAGTGAAGCAGATAGTGAAAAGGGGATGTGCAAGGAAGGTCAGGGCCTGTACACTGTAGGGAACAGTGCCTTTCAGCAAATCACATGAAGTCAGAGGTGACTGGGGACTTGTGGCTTCAGTTAATGATTCAGGATCTGTGGGCTGTTACTCAGAAAATGGATTAAGCTGATTGTGCACACAGGTGCCTTGCAGTGGGAATGCATGGCAATGTGCTGTGTGCGTTGTTGTGCTCACACAGAATGTAGGTTTGTCTGGGTTTCTTAGCTGCTAAAGCAGGCCAGGCCAGAGGGAAACTCTTCAATGCAAAAAAATGTTTGATCCTACTACAGTGCCTTCTCAAGAGCCTGTATTAGCTATGGTTTTCCTCTATCCAGGTCTTCCTAGTGCACCAAAGTGCCAAAATAATGGAGAGCTGCCAGCACTTGAGAAAACCTCTGCGTCATAGGAATGCAGAAACTAATGTTGTGTTGACTGGGGAGGACCGTCTTGCTCACTGCCTGTGTTTCTCAGGCTTATGCTGGAAAGATGTATGTGATCTTGAGAAATATAACAGAAGTGTCTATAGGAGAGCTAAATTGTGCTGCTTGAGTTGTTGATAATGTTTCATTTGTAGGCTTCCCAGATGCCAGTACTTCATAAAAATGCTCATGACCCTTTTTAAGATTATACAGTCTGCAACACTGCTTTAAATTCCTTCCTCAGTGTCAGCTCAGCTACAGCAACTATAGCTTGGTGCAGGTGGTCTGGCTATCCCCTCCACATTGGAATCACATCAGTGGCTTACTGAACTGCCAAAAGGGCCATCTGGAATGCAACATTCCTGCCCTAGCCAAATGATGCTGGCTTGCTGGGGATTGTATTCCTCCCTTTTTGACTGCTCATCACTGGCTTGCTTGGTTCCTAGTACAGGTGAAGAGTAACCCAGCTGTTCTGTAATGGCTGTCTCCTGTTGCCCCCAGGCCTTTTCTGTGTGCCAGTACTAAAGATTGTAGCTTCAGCCTGCACTCCTTAAGGAGGCTGGTTGTACATTGCAAGAATTCATCTCTAAACCTTCAGGTATATAAGCAGGGTAAACAATTGTTAACTTTTCAGCATAAAGATTTTTATGTTTGCTAGATGCAACATCATTATTGCAGCCTATATCCAATCAGATTATTTATGTACATTCATTAGAATTGCCTCTTTTTCCATTCCTTTTGGTAGAAGGTAAGGTATAATGTTAGATGAAGAAATGAATGAACTGGTTGGGAGTTTGGGGGAGGGGTGGGGGGGTGCTGTTTGTCGGTTTGTTCTTGCCAGCACTGTCTGTGTGGGCAACTTGGAAATTCATTCAACTATCTGTAGATGATTCATCTATCTGTAGAGGAGCCAAAACACAGCTAAGGTCACTCTGCTACTCATAATTAGGCTGATAATGTTTAGTGTCCAATAACAGTTATAGGCTTCTTTTTTTTTTCTTTGACAAACAAAGGAAGACAGCATACCTTCTGGCATAGGCAGAGTATATAGCATATCTATATTTATGCTATCACATTTCAGGTCAGGGAAGAATTCTCCCCCGCTGGTCATTGGAGATACAAAGCAGCTTGGTGCAGCAGGGTTCACATGAGCAAATGCGTTATGGGGATTAGTGAGATTGATTTTCTGAGGATATCCCACAGGTGTTGAGAGCAGTATCCTATCAGTTTAAATCACTCAAAATTCCTAATGGTGTTTACTGTCTGTTAGGCTGAAAATGAATTATAGGATATGGCTTTGCAAAAATACTGCTTTCCTAAAACACAGTTAAGGCATAGAGAGGAGTAGCAGAATGGGAATGGTGTTACGGTAGACAACAGTGACTGGTAAGGGGTAGAACCAAGCTAGGAAGAAGAAGCTCTTACTGTAAGGTTACTAGAAAAGCAGAACCTTCCTTTTCTGATCATGAAATCCAAAATTTTTGGAGGGCACCAGTTTGCAGTTTGGAGTTCTGAAATTATTAGTGGTCTGTAAAATGTTAGAACATGACTAGTAAAACAGTTGACACAATAAAGAGTAAAAGCTCAGAAGAGACCTTAAAACAGTCTTCCAATTCCTAAAGGGGACCTACAAGAAATCTGGAGAGATTTTTGACTACTTGATCAAACCACCATGGGTCAAAGGCATTACAATTTCTATATACACTGATAGGTTGACTATCTTTAACATGAAATGTCTAAGGTACAGAGGTCAAGGGAGCAATAGAGAGAATTCCTCCGATTAAGTTTCTGTGCATGTTTACCACTATAAAATCTTATAACATAAAGCCTTCAGATTTCTATGATTTGCATCATACAGCCGTCAATCAACAATAAATGTCATTTTTAAATGGACCTCTTCCATTCTAAATTAGTGTTTCAAGGACTGCACTCAATAGTACAGTATAGCTGTCATCTCCTTTAATAAACACAGAAGGGAAAATTAACATGCCTTTCTGTAACAGAAAAATTATTTATTAGCTTCCTTGCATGATTTTTAAGTAAACAGCTTTTGAGCTGTGTTGGAGCCTTCCAATATCTGAAGGTGACTACAAGGATGCTGGAGAAGGAATCTTCCTCGAGGGCTGTAGCAATAAGACAAGGGGTAATGGGCTTAAACTTACACAGTGGAAGTTCAAATTAAATATAAGGAAGAAATTTGTTACTGTGAGGGTGGTGAGGCACTGGCACAGGTTGCCCAAAGAAGCAGTAAATGCTTCATCCTTGGCAGTGTTCAAGGCCAGGTTGAGCAACCTGGTCTAGCGTGAGGCATTCCTGCCTGTGGCAGGGGGGTTGGAACTAGGTGATTTTAAGGTCCTTTCCAACTCAAACCAATCTATCGTTCTATAATTAGGTGTTCTGAGATCTTACAGATGATCATTGAAAAGTACATTTGAGACCTGAAGTGATTCCAGCACTATTTTGTTATTGATTGAAGCTTTAAGAAATATAGCCCAAAAAGCCTGAAATTGCAACCCTTAAATTGCAACCCTGCTGTTTCCTGGCATCTTTTTGCTATCTCAGTAGCAAACTGCTTCCAAATACATAATCCCTCTTGGAAACTAATATAGCCAACCTTGCCCTGATCAGGTAAACTCACCATAAAGACATTCAGTTGTTTCCCAGGAAGCTGTGAACATGGGGTTTTTGGACAGTGCATTTTGTAGGGGGTTTGGCCACCATCTGCATTACGAACAGGTTTCAGGGAATTGGTTGCTATAGCAACAGTCTACTTAAAGCTTATTTCAGAGCAAAACCCAACTTTCCTTTATGCTTGAGGGAAGAAAGGGTGGGTAAGGAAGGGAGATTTTGCTGGTATCTATCCAAGAGCCACAAATTGCAGCATCCTCTATTTAAATTACACAGACGGAAGAGCTGTTCCTTTTCCTCAGTGTTTTTCCTGCCACTGACAAGCCCCATTTGATGTTTGTGTAAAGTACCACCTTCCCTTATTTCGGAACTGCAGCTGCACCAGGGTTAATTAAGGCTAACACCCAATCACACATTTCCTCAAAGTGCAGCTGAAAACCTAGGGCACAGGCTTCTGGAAAAGCTGGAAGTGTGAACATTTCTGATGCAGTGTTTTTTCCTAGTGTCTCCTGCTGTAAATAAGGCTTCGTCCCCATCCTTACTGAAGTCAGATGATAGAATTTGTTTTGCCATTGATTTCTCTGCAAGCATCTCGCTGGTTGCGTAGCACAGCCCAGAAGGCACCTTGGCCTGATTTTTTTTTCCCCTTTCTTGTCCATAATTTGGAAAACAATAACAAAGGGGTGAAGAAGGGACAAAAATCTTTAATCCTGCATAATTAATCCTGTAAACTTCATGAGGTTCAACAAGGCCAGGTGCAAGTAAACCCAAGCACAAAGGCTGGACAGAGTGGATTGAGAGCAGCCCTGAGGAGACTTGGGGGTGTTGGTTGATGAGAAGCTCCCCATGATCTGGCTTCAGTGTGTGCTTGAGTCCAGAAACCACCCCAGAAACCACTCTGGGCTGCATCATCAGAGCGTGAGCAGCAGGAATTCAAGGGAGGGGATTCTCCCCCTCTTCTATGCTCTGGTGATACCCCCCTGCAGTCCTGCATCCAGCTCTGGGGCAACAGAACAAGAGGGACATGGAGCTGCTGGAGCAAGTCCAGAGGGGGCCATGGAGATGCTGCGAGGGCTGGAGCAGCTCTTCTCTGGAGCCAGGCTGAGAGAGCTGGGCTGGTTCAGCCTGGAGAAGAGAAGGCTCCTGAAGGGGAGACCTGAGAGCAGCTCCAGTGCCTAAAGAGGTCTACAAGAAATCTGGAGAGGGGCTTTTGACAAGGGTCTGTAGTGACAGGAAAAGGGGAATGGCTTTAACCTGATAGAGGGAAGATTGAGATTAGACATTGGGAAGAAGTTCTTCCCTGTGAGGGTGCTGAGGCGCTGGCACAGGGTGCCCAGAGAAGCTGTGGCTGCCCCATCCCTG
>JAOEHX010022705.1:0-19842 GCA_025448015.1 Bolborhynchus lineola
CGGGGGGGGGAAGAAAGAGGAACTTCAGTTTTCAGTGATGGAACTTTCAGAAACGTTGATGCTGTGGTGGTAAATATAATTTAAAGAAGCACATTTTTTACCTTCTACCCCCAAAGAAATGCTTTTAGATAAAATAAATGTGAAAGGACAAATCTGTTCCTCAAAACAAACAAACGTTATTGACAGGATGTTTCACAACTGTTGCACTCTTTTAGTACTCATGATAAATCCTTTTCAAGTTTTAATGTGTTAATTTTCACCATCTTTCCATCAGAAATTCAGGTTGGAACATTGACTGCTTATGTGCTACAAAGCCTGACTCCATGGCACTGCAAGACTGCAGTAATTTCAAGACCAGAGCTCTAGGATGGGAGGGTTTAAAGAATTCCTCTGCTCTTCTAAATACAAGACACTAGGTTTTGCCAAACTCTTCTCCCCTCAACTTCTACTCCTGCAGTATTCAATGAGATCTTCAGGCATATGAAGTACTTGGGCAGAAGAGTTACTACAGATTTAAGAGCATGATAAAGAAAAGCAGCAAAATAGAAACACATAAGAGACATGAAGTGAGTTCATTTGAAGGATCTATGATTCTATCATGTCTATCAATCCTAAAACAGTATTATTATGCATAAACCTATGGAAAGAACTGCTAAAATAATGTCAGCTTGTACTTTAGTATGGGTATGTCACAAACTTAAGTACCAAACACAAAGTTGAAATAAGTGGCTCAGGTTTCATGCCAGGGCTAAGACTGACAGAATTAATTTATAATTACAATTAGGGACTTACTCCAAGAAAAATCAGGGATTAAAACTGTTCCTATGACATCAGGAAGAGCTGGTTAACAGCCTGCCCCAGCAGAGCTTCTGGAAGTAAACTCTGGAAGTACACAAACCAGCACTATTCCCAGCACACTCAGCTGCATCTGATCAATACTCAATGGTAACGGTTTTGTGACTGTGTTTAGTCTCTCAGCTGGATTGAAAAGAAGACTGTGAACTCAGGTCATGGCGTATGTTTGCACGTCTTCCTTCGGTGAGAATAGAGAACTATCTTAAACTCCAGCTTGTGGGGAAAACAAGGAGCCAAAAGAATGAACTCATTAGTTTCCTGCTCCGAGAGCTCCTACCCTGCTATTTGCATTCATTAAAAGGAAACGTGTTACAATTTTTTGTCATGACAGGGAGATCAGCAATCCTGCAACCTCATTCCAGTTGGCTAGGCATCTCTCCCTGCCCAGTTATGTCTGTTCTGATAATATCAGTTGGGAAACCTCTCTTCTAAACAAGAATGGGGAGTGCAGTCCCTGGCATGGGGAAGAGCCTAAGGCTTATTCTGTAACAGTGCCTGCATTCCTTCAGAGAAAAGAAAAAATCCCCAAGCTGCAGCTTGCACAAATTCTACTAGGACAGAGAAAAGACACGATGGTGAGTGGACAATAAGTAAATTAACAATTTTCTAGGTCTGAACTTATTAAAATGCCACACACGACAAAGCAGCTATGAGCTTAATTCACAAAGAACTCAATGACAGTGGGATTTCCACTGAATTTAAATGAGAAAAAGCCCTTAGAGCAAGCCACTCCATAGCTTCCCTTGCATTTCCACATTCCCCACTTTGCCTCATCAGTCAGGGCATTTTGGGAACTTGCATTCAATGGTTTGTCATAATAAATTAATAACCACATAGTCTGTGTTTTGCACTGTGTTTGCCTGCCCGCTTTCCAGCACTCAAAGACACTCCCACTGCCCCTTTTCAGGGACTACAGTAATCAGCAAAGGGAAATAAAGGTCACTGCAGAGTAAGGCTGCTGAAGCCTTTTCCTGTCTCTTCTTTTAAGAGGGATGAAGAGTAACAGAAACTCCTTTGTTAAAACACCAGCTATCTGCTTGTCTGCTTACGCTGCACTGGCAATATATTTGTCCTTTTACGTGTATTTATTAAATAAGCCCTCCAAAACAATCAACAAGCTGGAAGCCAAGTAGTCTTGCCAATGGCTCTGATTTTTTAGGTATTTTTATAATGCACAAACATTTCACACACAAAGCACTTCATTCAAAGGTTAAACAATGTTTTCTGAAACATGAACAAAAGGAGCAAGATGATGAATCCTTTTAACCCATTCAGGTGTTTTGAATTTCCCAAAACAATACCCTTTGGAACCGCACAGCATCTAGACTTTTAGTTATGAGAGAAACACCGGCTTGGGACAGTCTCCTGGCTTAAGGGACCTATTCAACGAAAAATTTAAAACACCCCAGAAATAAGTCTAATTTTAGACCACAAACATGTATCAAATTCTACAAACTCGTGATAATATCATATTAGTAACTGCAGCAGTTCTAAGTTACCAGCAAAGTATCTTCTAACATATATTTCCCCACTCACAATATAGAACTCCTAACAGGACTATTAATCTTCTGCTTGATACACAACTTCTCAACTTGGCATAATTACTGTCAAACTACTGCCTAAAGACACTTAACTAGTAAGAGCCATATATAATGCAGGAAGCTCTTTGGGTCACTAATATTACTGTGGATGTGTCTTGGATTCTTTTTCACTTTTTTAGGTCACAAATCCTTTACCGATTGCTGACACAATATAATTCCCAAGATATGGATGGATACAACAAATGCTGCGTCATATGTACTTTTCTGTTTGATCATGCTCTGTTTTCTCGTATTCCTGCAAAAAGAGAAACACTGACAGAAGATGGAAACTTTTGTGGCTTTCAGAGCACGCTGACCAAAAAGCCAACCCCAAAGCCTCATGGTGTTTGTTTTTCAAACAGCATTGCAAAAATCAGCAATTCGGCAGGTTTCAGAAATATGACATTTACCATTGCTCTGTTTGTAACAGCAAAGATTACATTTCTCAAGCATAAATTTCCTGCATCCAACATGCCTTAGCCATTGAGGTAGGAGTTAAAGGACTAAGTAGGCCTACAGACTGTTGCCCCTGCCTGAAACAAGCCAGTGATCCATGACACTCAGCTGTCACATGCATGACACTCCACACAACAGGACATTTTATGCAGAGGAACACTTGTAAACCAGAAAAACTTTAAACAACAAAACCACACAGGAACAGATGTGACAGCTGGTGGTTTCCAGACTGCTTCACATCCTCACCATGTGATAACCAAGGAAGCAGCAAAACAGTGCATGACCACAGCATCATGGCCCAGAACTTGTGTTAGCCTGATGATCACACTCTTCATTTTCAGACAAGCAGTGGGCATAATGGCTAGGAACAGACTGCAGATGTGGCATAGTTTTGCAATGAATTAGAAGAGGAAGGCAGAGAACAGAGCAAAATAATATGGGGACCAAAAACGGGGAGCAGGCTGCCCTCCTAGTATTTTATTCTCAGATAAGAATTTTATTTATGTACTTTGTACAATTTTATTTTTACATAAATATGAAAATATGAATTTGCCAGATCATCCCAAAATGATGCTCACTTTGTTTTTTTCCAGTGTTTCTGAAGCCCATTAACATTCAGGCTGGGTTTTGAGGTCACAGTTCTAAGTCTGGGAAGAGACCAGCTGTTCGGCAGCATAACGTAAAGTGTCCTTCTTTATGGAGACATTTAACTTGCATTCTTAGGATAATCCACTACCACAGTAATGGCATCTTTCATATCAGACACACAGTAACCATTCAGGAATTTTTTCTCTTCTATAAATAACCAACATCAATGCCTCAAAATAGTATTTATCAGTCACTACTTAGCCTATCAGGACGGATACATTCTTTTTTGGACTCCAAAGAATTCTTAATCCCTAATTAGAAGTTCTTGTTCATGGCTTTTTACCTTTTTTTAAAGAAAACTGAATAGCACTGTTCTGTACAGTCATGTAATCTCAGAATACTTAGAGTTGGAAGGGACTTTAAAGATCATCTAGAATTTTGCCTGCTGCAAGTACAGGCTGATACTCACAGAGTGACCAGCAGTTGCTCAGGACAATCTTGACCCTGCTATCCAAACCCTACAGGGATGAGCACAGGTAAACTGTTTGCAGGACAGAACTGGTTTGAGGTTGAAACCTCTGTCTCATCCTATGACCTACAGCACACCATAACTACTAAAAACTTTTGTCTCCCATTCTCCACTCATAACCTTCCAGATCCAGATCCCAAAGGATCTCAAGTTCTAAGGTTTGGCCAAGATTTTCAGCTGTTTATAAAAACCAGGCTCAATGTTTCACATACCCTTAAGTTACCATGTTCAAAGCTGAAACACTCAGACTATGAAATTTTGTTTGAAGAACTGAATTAAAGGATAACCATTTTTTTCATATTCTGAAAACTGCTTCTTTCTAGAGCAGAAGCTTTAAAAGTTCAGAATTTAAGACATTACAGAGAAAAACAAAACAAACACCCTTCAAAACATAATAGCAGAACATGCCATACTGCTTTACCACAAACTTCTGTCTGTGCATTTAATCAGCTGGTTAAACTATCAAAACCACAGCCCCTAAGAAACCCCAACACCTATTGCCTGACAAGAAGAACCTCCTTGTCACATGGGCGAGCTGATTTAATTATGCCAAATCACTTGAACAAAACTCCACTTTCTTGGAGCAGCTCTCTTAGAACCTTTCATTCACATCCTTTTTCATGCTGTCTTGATTTAATACACTGAGGTCTGGATCCAAAGATTACTCAAGTCACCCACTCTTTCCATTGTCCTTAATGAGCCCTAAGCCATGGCTCAGTACATTTGTTTGTTTTCAAACCTTGGCAATTCCAACCCAATGGGTGGGGAATTAAAAAGAAGGAAAAAAAGAAAGGAAAACGGACAGAAAATGAAGAGGTGTACGCTTAATCCAGCATTTGACAGCTTTTAGCTTGATACCATAAAGAAAAGCACAGTAATTTTTTGTTGTTGCTGTCAAAAAAGCCCAGAAAACAAACACAACACCCCTGCCTGAGAACCTTATAGAGAATCCAGGTCTTCTATTGAGCTCTTCTTATGTTTATAAAGCCTCCCAGTCATCTAAATAAATATTACAGTAAAAGAACTGAAAGCCAGTAGTTTGGTGCTGTATTTGAATCAAAACATACTGTCTACATCAAAGAAGAGTAACAGCCCAGTAACTTGCTGGATTAGTACATTCTCCTCCCTAATTTGCAATAAATATAACATGACTGTCCTGTGACAACATGACTTTTTACACAGTCTAAACCAGTCATTCACTGAGGTCCTAAATTAGTGAAACATTTCAACACTTGTTTAAACTTGAAGCATATGAATAACCCCATCGCTGGGGACTGGCTATGTGGTGAAACGTTTCCTAAATAAAATCTTTCATGCTTAGATATAAACAATGTATTTCAATTCAGGACTATCAGTTCCATTTGAAACTCACTGAAGCCAGCAGTCCTAAAACAGTATCATAAAAAGGATTCCACCATAATGCTCCTTATGTCTCAAGTTTTATATGTAGTTAGCATTAATAACATTTTTAATTCCTTTTACATTTAAATACCCAAGTAATCATTTGATAATTCTGGGATGTACACATGAAAATGCTGTAATAGACTGTTTGGATACCTGTCATGTCGTACAATAGGTGTAGGCAGGACACAGGTCAGGAGCCATCCAAACTCAGCCAGCGTGTGCAATAAAGGTCCATAATCTGTTTTAATTTCACATCCCTACATTAATAATTATAAAAAGTAGTAAAATGACTCTGTACAGGTTTCATTTGCATTTCTACACAAATTACGATGACTCTCATAATTTATAATGACATAACCCCTTAAGATGACACTAAACTACGCTGTTTCCTGTAGATTCACTATTTCAAACTGAAAATCATTTCAGAAGTTCAAGACTACAGAATACTAGGAAATCAGACAGAACACACTAACTTTAGGGTATGAGCCTTGATTCAGCAAGACATTCAAAGCACATCTCACTTGTTAAAGCTTGTCATGTTGTTAAATTAACGCCTAAAGCTTTTTGAACACTATTAAATATGTCTCAGTGTATGCAGGTTTTTACTTCACATCTGAATAATAATCATCTCATATAGCTAGATACCTCATATATATAAAGTATATACTAGCTATATAAGTTTTGGCGGTTAGAGGTTTGTTTGGGGTTTTTTTTTTTGGTATTTTTTTTCTATTTTCTGTTTTTAATTTAAAGTGTCTTAGTTCTATGTTGTTTCCTATCACACTGGTAAATGTAGATAATTTCATTGCTGTACGATGCTACAGTAGTACATGTAAATTTATTAGAAAACATGAAGTCTTTCACACTTAGCAGTAAAATTTTACCAAGAATATACATGTGAAAAGCATACTCTACTAATTCACCATCAATTTTTTCTTGTGCTTTTTCTAGGTTTGGCTATTTTCTTTCCCTTTTTATTTACGATTACTTCAGCAAATTCTCAGCAGGACTGCATTTGCTGAATTATGTCTAAATTGGTCTGAAACAAATATATAAAAAACCCCAACAAACCAAATATTTTCCTTGGTGACTGAATTTGCTGGTATGAATGCTTGCAGGTATCAGGCCACAATCCCATCAGTGTATTTTTATGCACAGTGATCAATAGCCACAGGCCTGACTTGATTTTGATGATTCAACACTTTGGCTTATGCAGATGGCTTCAAGAAACCAACATGAATGTTCATCAATCACTAGTACAAGTATTCAAAGGAAAAAAAACCCACAGAAAAATATAAGTAGGAAATAGCATTGCTAAATAATCACCAGCTTACCTCAATGACTGTCCATTGTTCAACAACTATAGCATCATTTCCTTTCCTGTTAGAACCTGGAACCCCAACACCTTCTTCTTCATAGATAAATAATCCTTCTAAAGATTTAGGTAAGTAGTCCCCTGTGAACATAAAGGCAAAAATAAACTGAAATACAAAGTTTTAGGTTGGTATCTTTTTGAGATATGTACATGGACTTGTTTTTTCTCATTAAACAGTCCTTTAAAACAAAATAAACCAAGATAGTGAACAAATTTCTTGTTCTGTGTCTGGCAACAACTTGGTGAAGTATGCAAGTCCACTTCCTATTCAAACCCCTTTTTCTATAAAAAATTAACTATGGACCATTTCATTTTCTCAAAAGCATTAGCCACTTCCATGCCTGGATCTGAATTCCAGTTTCCGGTATTCAACATATCCCCTGCAGCAGATGGGCATAAACCTTCTTTACCCAACTTCAATATTGTACACTGACAGTAAGTGCAGCATTTAGTGTGGTGGGAGAGACCATAAAGATAAATGAAGCATGAAGTGCAAAGCCGAGCTACTGTTACTTAAATAAATACATGAATGGCCACAGGAAGAGCCTCAAACAGAAGTAATTCCTGCTGGGAAGGAAGTTTCAGAGCACAACTCCCTGACTCACTTGTTGAAGCCTGACAGCATCCGGTTACCCAAACTGAAGCTGAGCATCAGATATTGGTTCATTTTACGGTTTTGCCTCTCCTAAGAGCCACTGGAAGCCTTTTGTACCTTGACTGCTGATTAAACTAAATTTGAGCAGTAAAATTATTTGATCCTCAGAATATCAGATTTAAATCCTCTCCAATGTCGCACAAACTGATTTGGGGAGATGACTGATTTTATCACAGACTCGGGGAAAACGAAACAAATATAAAGAAGGAAAATCACCTAGAAAACAAAGAAAACTTCTGCAACACAGCTGGTCTGGTTTTACAAATTGACCAAATTGGCACAGAAGTTACGCTACACAGACCAGGAATTCCTGGGTTTTTTGAGCACACTTGTACGTACCATAAAATACCAACGATTTATTCATACTATTCTTTACTATATTACACGCAGCAGATTTATGTAGTTTGAGTTATGATTAGACACTTGCAAGCATATATATTCCATGCATTTGTAGAGATACTGGACATATTATTTTTAGATTGCATGACTATAATGTCGTTGTACATGGAAGTTCAGACACAAACATATGAATATCTGCATAGCTCCGAGTAATTCATAAATACTCCATCTTAGAAACTCATGGACTCTGACCTTTCTTCAGCTTCAGGCAAATACTGAAAATGGGCAGCCCACCTACACACCATGGTTGAATAATCCCATTTGTTTCAAATATGACAGAATAACTCTAATTTATTGACAGAAGATAGCTCCACTCTGTGATATTTTGAGAAACTGATAATTCATAAAGTGTAGAATGTCAAATTCACCTCTATTGAAAAAGCTACATGTGGCTAATGGGCTCAATGTGTCCATTCTGTCAATTACAATAATCTGTCTTTGTTAATATCAGTACTTAAAGATTAATTAAAAAAGCTGCATGATAAACAACATAAAGCAGAAAAACTGAAAGTATTGCCATTGCCACAGCACTCCTACTAATCTTAAGTACTTCTATGATAATGAGAGCCGCCAAGGCAACTACAACCGGAAGAAACACCACAGTGATCCAAATGGCTGCTAAAAGGACTTACCTGGATTGCTTTTATGACTGTATCCTCTTTTGGCAGCAGAACACAGAAATTAGTGATTATTAGGATTTGACAATGATTTTTTAATTCTTTTTATGTCAAAACTTCCTCCTACCTTAAATTGGATATTGCATTTTGATCCTGGTAACAACAGAATTCTGCTGACTATGCAGAACATCTGTAGAGTCGAAACCGAAGGAGGATTTCTTCAGGTGCCTGACTTGGTTTGCTGGTTTTGGTTTTATTTAAATGATAAATAGAATTTGCTCATTTCAATGAAGCTATATAAAAGAACACCTACTGCTAAATATCTCACTGTTTAAAAGAAATCAAACAAAAGTGAGGTGAAGATGACAATTAGATGTACACACAGACATACAAGAAGTAATTCTAGTAATGAATCCAAGTGCTTAAATACTTTCCCTTCCCCAAAAAAAGCATTCTAGGTTTCCCTTAGTTGAATACCAAAATCTGGTTATAAAGCTCTTCAATATGCACCTCAAGAACAAATGTCTTAAGAACTCAGTAGCTAAATTAATTTCTTACTGTGGTTACAGAAACTTATCAGCTGCAGAACTCCATTTACATAGTGACCTGTGCCTTTGAATATAGCCAGTTTAATTCAGCAGCATCCCACCCATGAGTCTAACTGAAATACACACCAGCCAAGTGGGGCTGAAGCAGAAGCACCAACTGCTGCAAAGAGGCAGCATGAAATCCCTACATTAAGTCATAACCTGGGCATTAAAGTTATTAACATAGAGAAAGGCAGACAGCTACAGGGGAATGAGAAGACTGTAAAACTGTTGTTGGACAACAGCTGCAAAGATTAGTATCAACAGCTGCCAAAACCAGGCCTCAGTGAATCATAACATATCTCCAGAGAGTTTTTTTCCAGCTCTAAAAAATCTGTACTGAAAACCAGGAGTTTGATTTCTCACCTCTCCTCTCCCAAAGGAAACTTTTTTCTTCCACTGACTTCAATAGATAGGAATTATAATTTAAGAGCAGAAAAGATGACTAATACAGACTGCACGATTAGACAATTTAAGTGCACAGATCAGACAGTTTGAGAGAGACTAGCTGCCAAATTCAATCTGCCGTACACATCGTGATGTTGATTTGTTCCTCTGACAATCACTAAATGTACTGTATTGCAGAGCTGAGAAATGCCGTGATTCACATCCAAAACTGAACTACTGAGAACAATGAAAACTGAGGAGTTCTCATGATTTTCAGGTTTGATTTTTGAAGAATCTACATCATCTAACTTCCAGAGATTTTCCATTTTCTTTCTCTTTTTTAAAGCCCTTTGCCAATCCAAAAGGGGATGCCGAATGCATTTTATTTTAAATCAGAATATCAGAAAAAAAGCGTTAAATAAGACATACAGTATTAAAACTACTCAAAACTCCAGTGATTCTATCCTCCCTGTATAATTCCTGTAAGAAGCAGATGAGTAAAATGAGGTATGAAAGCCACTTTATTACATTATTAAGTACTACACTTGATTATCAACTTGTGTACTAAAAAAAAAACTGTTTAAGGTCCCTGACACCTTTTTGCAAGACTCTTCTCCACTGCAGCCCTGTGTTTTGCTTGCTTACAGTGAAATGCCATATGTGATTCTAAAGAGACACCAACAGCTTAGAACTTAGTACAAGACACGAACAAATCCAACCAAAGAATCATACAACTGAAGTACAAATTCTCAGTTACCTCAGCTACCAAACAAAATTTATTACAATGATTAATAAATTCTGAGACTATTAACTATGTCAGACTCTCTTGGTCTATTCCCCTAACACTTGGGTACTATTCTTTTCGAGTAATTGTACAACAGTAGCTACATCCCATTTTTTTCAACACTTCTGATTTCTGGCTCTCAGACAAATTCAGTTCAAATGGAAATAAATCTTTTAATGACATATTTTACCAACAACAGAGTTTTAGAGTTCAAAATACTACAGCCAAAGAAGAGTTGCTCTGGTTGTCAGAAGTGGTACAGCACTGTCTCACAGCTTTGTCAAAGCACAGGATTTTGGGCTGATCATGGTCTGCAGCAATGGGCATTGCTGACATCAGGCCTATGTCTGTTCATCAGGAGGATGAAAGCGAGGAACTTTAAAAGAGCTAGTATGATCTGTCAGAATAAAAACTGAGATAGAACTGAAACTGACAGAATAAAGCAGAAAACATGAAAAAACTGATAGCCACCTGAGAGTGCTATCACTGTAACAATCTGAGTGTTAACTGAGCTAGTATATTTCTGCAGGAGAGTATAGGAGAGACCAGGGAAGACCTCTTCCCCAGTTGTGTAAAATGGTCGTGGAGGGACTGCCCACAGTTGAGAGCAAGGACAAACCCAGATTTCTCTATTCTGTGTATGTCTACAACTGACTAGAACAATCTGCAGAAACCTCCAGAATCTTCAGGATCAGCAGCTGAATTTTTATGCAATTTGGAGTTCTGGAAAGAATTTTTAAGACCAGCAAACAGCTGGAGAGAGCAGGAAGTACAGAAGTCTGATTTAGGTAACACTACAAGCAGCACAATGAGAACTTAAAGCGCTCTTTTGTCTCAATGGAAGTATTCAATGTAGTGCAGCACAGTATCGGCAGTGATCAACAGAGTATGAACATGAGGGAAACATCTATCTGATTATTTTTCCTCCCCCACCTTTTCCTTAAAAAACAACAAAAATCCCCACTAGCATAAAAGATTAACTTCATTATAACACTACACTACTTCACTGCTTTGGAAATCCTCAGTTTGATAAAACGAAGGAGGAATTTCAATTATTCAGAGCTACAACTGCCCCAAATCCCAAATTACTCTCTTTTCAGGTATCAGATTCTATAAATTTACAATGATTATCTGACCATGGTTACATATTGCCCTTCACACCAAGCAGCAAAACATGATTTACTTTTTACAAGTGATGTATTTCTACATAAACAAACAAAAGCTCCATGATATTCAGGGGCAGTACTCACCTTTAGAAGTTTCCCAGTGTACAAATGAATCAATTAATGACAATCCTTGTTTATAATAAAATGTGGTTAATTCTAGCCAGTCTGCTTCCAGTGTACTAATAACTGGCCCTTTTCTTGTTACTTTCATAGACAAGACACCCTCATGATAGGTCCAGCAGGTAGAATCATCATCGAAAACGTTGAAGACTGTATACAGCTTGTCTAAGAGAAAGGAAAAAAGAATGAACCTCTGGAAGGTGGTGCTCCAAAATAAAACCACTATTAATTTTTTATTTCAACATGGGTTTCTAATTCTAAGCAACACTTTCAAGAATTGTTTCCTGATATGACTGTACTCAGCTTGAGCCCTAAACACACTCAGGATGAGGTGTCAGGGGGACACACTCTGGGATACAAAAAAAATTTGAACACAATACAGTTGGGTTGTCACTGGACCTTTTAGGTGGGTGGGTTTTGCATGTAGAAAATACACTAAAGCTAAGAAAACCCATGTAGAAATAGGGTCAATTTCTGCTACTCATGGAACTTCTGACTACAAATATTTGAAACGACTTTAATAGAAGACTGAAGACAATTTTCTGTTTAAGTACTGGGAATGCTTTGTACAGTATTGACTTTGACCCATTAGTTTCTGAAGATTACTTTAAGTACCCGTATAATTAGTTGCCTACTGGGGTTTCCCACACAGTAAATGATGAGTAAAGAACACAAAACCTGCATATCCTCAAGCACTTTTTACATCTAGGCATTAATACAGAGCTGTTAACAGAGTCAAACAAGCACTCACCAAAATTAAAATTCACAGCATTTTAGGAAACCACCAGTGACAAGTTATCAAGTCCTAGCTATATAAATGCATGCTACAAATACACTCATATATAAGCCACTGCTGTGGAGAAACAACACACAACATTTTTTGGCAACTGCTCTCAGATTGTCTAACACTTCAGTACCTGAGCAGCCTAAATCAATGCAAACCGATCTCTAGAAAGCAGTAGTGTTTACACTGCCAAAACAAAGGAACTTGGTTTAGCTGACACCAGTTAAGATGCTAGTCTCTCTAGGCTCTAGAAATAGGGGCAGATTTGCAAAGTTGGATTTGGACTCTTAAGTAGTCTGATTCAAACTCTAGTAAAACCTCTATTTTGGGAAGTATTATCACACACACTGCAGGTGACATCAGGTGCCTGGAATAAGGTGCGCTAATAACAAAATTTGGAACACTATCAGTAAGAGATGACTCTCCTTTTTATACAGTTTAATTTTACCTCCTTCACAGGTGGTTGTACTAGTACAAAATGTAATCCTGACAAGCCTGAATTTCTTTTCCCATATACTAAAGTGAGATCACTGCCATTTTTCTTCTGAAAAAAATACTCCCAAGTCTCCTGATGCAACTATTCAATTGCTCATGAATATCAGAAACTGGCTATTTGCAAGTGGTCAAGATTCTTATGTCATGACCTCAAAATCTAGAACTCCAGAAATGAGTTTTGCATCTTTTGAGCAGACCTAAATAGAAATGGAATACTGAAGTGGCAGTATATACCTACATTCATGTAAGACTGCCTTTGAAAATCCACATCAGTGTGCTGGTTGGTAATCTACCTGTCCATACCAGAATATACTAACAAAGCTCCTTAACAGAAGAAAGAGCTCCTGCTTTTTACTTAGAGGTTTTCTATTCTGCTACATATAGCAAACCTAGTATTTCAAATTGTAAGGAAAAGAATAAAACTTTAACAGATTGTGCTATAAAGGCTGAGATGTACCAAAATCCCTTTAATAAAATTGTTAAGGAATAAGAAGAACATTCATTTTCTCAGTGCTTGGAGTCATCATCATCCTGACAGTCTACAAACTAGAGAAGGTGCTTAGCTCTTAACAAGAAAGGGAAAAGATTGCTTCTGAGAGCAATTAAAATATGTCTGGCCCATCAGGAAAGAACCTACTATGTCAAAACGCAATCTGACATATAAGTTTCACGCTGCCTGCTTTCTACACAATATTATGTTGCACTAGTTCTCATGCTTTACTTCTTCCTTTTTACCTTTCCCTCCCAGAAAGCCAGAAGGCCTTACAGTGCTTCAGTACCAGAAGTCACTGTTTCAGGCACTCTCTTACACAGACACAGGCAAAGTATCTTCTAAAAGTTTTCTACCACAGCACCAATATTTTCCAATGATACTTTTCCTTCCTACGCTCTTCCTTTCCAACGCTTACTTTTCTCTGGTGCAAATTCATTTTGTAACAATAATTCTCTTTGATTTCATGGTCAATGCATTATTTTAAGTGATCTCTTTCAGGATGCTTCTTGAAGGCATATTAACCAGAAAGAATCCATTATGAACGGATTTGTTTATGTACATTATGCGAGGTGGCTAGAAGCACATAAAATTACAGCTCTAGCTGGAAGGGGCTCTCTTTGTTGTCAGTTTCAAACAGGCAGAACTGGAATAATCATAACATTCTTGGCAATCTATTACAAGTTTACTATGTAATATAAAGTGAAAACTATAAGCATTTAGGAAAAGGATTTAAAACCTCATCCTAAAAGATTTTTACTGCCACATATTAATTCTACACGTATGAAGAAAAAAGCTATGTTTGCACCATTTTTAAAATAAGAATTACATTGTGGACAATTTTTGTTGGTTTGTTTGGGTTTTTCCTTTTTCATTAAACTACAAACTAGAATTAATAATATTCTACATGAAAAGTGAAACATTTTAATATATTACCACAGTTGACACACACACAGAGAAGGTAAATTCTACTTCTGCCTCTTCAGCTGGCAACTTATTTAAAAACATATATGGATTTATCAGGATGCATCTGTCAAAATAAGTATTTGATACAGTAGAACATGCTGCTGTTTTCTCCTACCACCTTTTTAAACAACAACTCAATAAACCACCTTATTTCTGTAGTAAGCAAGCAGCATTTGTTACCGTCTCCTTTCCGTGGTTTCACAGGGCAGACTTCTTTTCCAAACTGGAAATCTGCATCCTGTAACAGACTGCTTTCTCCTTGCATTTCCTCCTCTATTCCGCTCTCTGATGAGTGACCACTCAATGTCCCCTCATTCCAGTTTTTATAGTTTTCATCAGAATTTTTTCTTCTGTGTTCCCTATTTCTTCTTCCTAGTGTTGATTCCAGATCTGCACTTCCATCTGTGCTTGCTCCATTACAGGCTTTAGGTTGAGGAAAATGTTGCGTTACAAATCCCACAAACTTCTTTCCTCTTTTAGCAGCTTCGTTAACCTGCATTTACAACACTGATTTTAGATTTGCATGTAACTCAAAAAAACACAGAACAACAAACCTAATCACCACCAAACTTATATACACATGTTCTGTTCAACGACTGCTGATTTTCAGGGACATAAAGACATTACACTGTACTGTAGTAGGGTGGCTTCTTTGCACACTGCCCCTGTTTCAAAGTAAATGGAAGTCTTCCAGTGTGTCATTGGATTCAGGCCAAGAGAGGTGGCCAAAGCTGGTGCTAACTTCAGTGTACTAAGTACTTCATTTTGAACAAATCCAAAGTATTTTACCTGCTGTGTCACAGTGATAAACAGTACAATGGTGCAATAAAATAGTACTGTTTCTTTAAACATGTGATAGAAATCATTCTAAAATGACTGACCACTACTACTATAGAAATATGTTTGTCATGTGTCATGATTCATTATCCTCTGGTTCCCTCAGAGGCTACTCAGCTTCGCTATTACTAAACAGCAAAGAAAGAGAGGAAGGAGGGAGCTAGAAGCAAAATAAAATGCTCTTTACTCTGCTTTCAGTCACTGATGGGTCTTTTTCTCTGCACTAAGTCTCAAAATACAACTGAGAATATGCATCACCTATGAGACGTGTCTGTTCCTGGAGGCAGAGTTTTGGTTTGGGCTTTTTTTCCCTGGGATAAGAAGTGCTGCCACTTAGGAAGCTGATCCCACTGCCATCTTGTGCCACAAACTCCCCCCTGTGCAATAAAGTCCTTCCGGAAAATACAGAAACCCCAGCCCAGAAAGAAGAAATCACTTGGGAAATACTGGATTTAGAAACTTTAAACAACTCTGTGATAATTTCAAAGGTCATTAAGGATCACCAGTATGCTTTTTCCTCTACTACTTTCCTTGGCAACTAATGTAAAAGATATCACTGCAGCTCTTTAATAACAACAGTTTCCTGCTTCAGCAAGTCTTCAGTTCTGCAGAGGAAGTTAAACACAAAAAGAACTAGCCACTGCAAGTTCACTTTTCTTTAACTATGCAATATTTTTTAAAAGCTGTGCCAAGTAAATATTAATACTGTGTATTTTGTATTTGTTACAGACTCTTTCTTGAAAATTGAATATATTCATGTTCATTAAGAATATCTGACTTAACCCAGAGCAACATAAAACTTCAGATCTTTTTCCTTAATTTCAGAAAAAGCTATCATAAAAGCATTTTATAATGACCGACTGAGAGTCTGGGCCTCATTCTGCTTCCAGTGGTGTAAGCTGCCAGTTTCCCAAAGCTTTACAGGGCTTAGTACCAAGTCCTAAATTAGAAAAAAAAAACCCTAGTGAATTAAAAATAACTCCACCTCAAGAAAAGACTTTGTAGCTTTTATGAAATAACCCAAGATTAAAACTCAAAACTAAAAAACCATCAACCACTCAATATAATGTACATATATGGTAGAAATAAAGATCTGAAGAGAAGTTTGAAGAAAATCCTCCATTACCTTTTCTAACAGTTCTTTCACTACTTCATTTGTCAGTGTTTCATACATTAAAGGACATTCCTCAATCACCAGCCTGGGGTGCCTTTGTCCTCTGGGTGCTGCATGCTTCTGGCTAGGACACAGAAATAAAGCAGTCTTTGTCAGTAGTTTGCTGCTAACTTTGGAAAATGCTTGCATATAGAATTCTTTTCTTTTGGAATAGTTATGAATGAAACCCTGGCAATGCTTCTTCATACTTTTATGTAGAACTCAGTGGGGTTTGGTGTTTTGTTCTGTTTCTTACACAAAGTGGCAGGTATTATCTATTACAATGTCAGCTTAAGAAGAGTAATATTTATCAAGAATTCCAGCTGAAGGCTCTTAACAGACATCTTTTGGGAACTGAACTTTACTGACAAACAGCCCTGCTTTTGTAATAAACAAACCCCAAAATCTCTGATAATGCAAAAATCCCCAAATTTAAGCTATAAATGTAGCAAGCACAAAACAGTTTTGTAGAAAACACAGTATGAGTAGAAATGGATCTTTTACACTGCTACTTTATTTTTTTATAAGTAAAGCAGAGTTGCAGCTACTGTATGAAAGACAACATAAGCAAACACTACAAATACAATGCAGTAACAATTACTTTGGGTTAGGTAATGCTTAAATCACTCAGATATGAGAATCTGACAAGCTTTAACTTCCATTTAAAGAACAATATTCATCATGTTGTATCTAAAGCCAGTTAGGTTACTACTTAAACACCAGAATTTGGTGTATATCAATAATATAATGGGATTTTATTTGAAGTTTCCTCCACACAGACTTTTGCTTCAGAAAACATCAGTGAGAGACCCTCACAACTAACTGTACATATGGTGTACCTGCATAAGAAATTGGGAAGCTACACCCAGCAGTTTCACACGTAGGCTGCAGGGTCTTGACTGCCACCTATTCAGGGGCCTAATGGTTCAAACTATTAAATTCGTAAGGATGCCACATCCATAGGGACAGGGCAAGTTGTGGGAGTTGTTTGCTGTCAGTGTTGCCTCTTAGAAGCCTCAACTCCAGACAGGAAATTTTCTGCTTTTCTTACTCAAGCATTTGCCCACATCCTTCTCCTCATTTGCAGATGGATTTATAAAGGAGAGTTGTATGAGCAGCAAATGCCACAAACTATGCTTGTTTAAGCAAAATGTTTGAGAAGTGTCCTCAAATGAACCATGATTTACAGAAGCATTACTGGATTGGCAAGGGGCACCTTCCAACTCACACCCTTCCAGTCTTCCAAGAAAAAAATGAAAGAACCTTTGTGCCTTGCAGTACAACTCAGGATCAAAGGGGGAAACATGACAGCTCTTTAATGCAGCACGAAATCCACTTTTCTAGTTATTCAAAATAAGATAAAAAGGTTATCTTCTTTGCATTCAAAGCAACTAATGGCAAAGTTTCTTTGTACATTTTATCTATGATCACATGGTTATTACAATGCAGAGAACACAGCAATAATAAACAATACTATGGAGCTTAAACAAAACCTGTTGACTCTCCCTCAGTGTCAAAACCAAGCTTTTCTATGAGCTTCAAACACAGAATGAATATTTCGTTCTTATTAAGAAGGAAAAATAAACTGACAAACTAATTCGTGCTTTCTAGGTCATTTTCCCTAAATAAAGCTCTCATGGGAAGAGTGAAAACATTGACATTTTGAAATTTAAGAACAAAAAATAGACGTAAGAGAATTAAAAGCAGCTTATTACTCTCAATGTTTCGTGTAATCTTGTATTTGCTGCAGGTTTTAAAGACAAATGATACTTTACTATAAAGACGTATTAAAAGAGTAAACTAACAATTTATCTTCCCACAAATGATAATAAGCAACTTGGGATTTTGTCTGGACATATTCAAAGGCAAAGTAAACATTAGCCTATTGTGTGTTTACTAGTTAACTAATAAACATTACTAATCTGATTCTCTGAGGTGCTCATCTCAAGTTGATAATAAACTATATATATGTTGAGCAATCCACTTACAGATGACTTCAGCAATGGATCAATGTATTCAACTTATTTCACTGTTACCTGAATTTTAATCGTGAAAGTACCACTCGATACATGTGACTTGCAGAGAAACTCCTTCTACGTCCAATTGGCAGCATAATAGGATGAACAGCTCCTACAACATATCCTTTGCTGTAATATTCTTCCACCTTGGGTGCTATATCCAACACAGAACTGATCTTGATGACTTCTGGATTTGAGGAAGCTAAAAGCATTAAAAGCAGAAGAGAAGCACGTGATTCTGTGCACGCCTATATACTTTTTGAGTGAGTTCCTTTTATATAAACCACACAAAATCTATCCCAAGGCTTTACTAAGAAGCTATGTATCTATTTATACAAGGAAAAGCAGATTCACAACTTATGCAACAGTATTCAACTAGTTGAAGTACATATTTTTACTAGTTACTCTGATCTATTTTTAATCTATTTGGCAATGCTTTCTGTTGGATCTAGCTTTGCCATGCTAATTCAAGAGCTACATCAGTATCTAAACACGCAATAGGTATGAACTTCAAGCAACTGCTCTGCCTAGCCAAAGCCTCAAATATTCTGAATCAATAACCCTCAACCCTAGCTCTGAGGCAAATTCATGTACATGGTCCCAACTCCCTCTTCCAGCAAACCTAAGTGCATGTCACTTAAGTAAGCTATGTGGTGTCACTAATTTCTAAGAGGGTCTCTTGGAGTGTGTGCAAGCATTTCCAGTCAACAGGTAAGGGCTAGGCACTACACGGTTATTGAGGGAAACTACATAAATAAAGGGAAAACTTTCTGGAGAATGGTCTGATCCACAGCTTTCACACAGAGAAAAGGAAGATTCCACACTGGTAACAGATGCCATATTCTGCCACAGTCAGTCTGTGGCAGGTCAGTATTTCCTGTTCCCTCAACTCCAACTGGAATTGCAGGTGCTCTCAGAAAGCAGGAAATCAATACTCATACACAGACTAACTGAAGAGTACTTATGCCAGCAAATATCATCAAAATCTTCATCGTTTGCAGATACAAACTCTTAAGACAGCCCGGGTTAGAATTTCATGGTCTTTATCAATGACCCTTGCAGCAAGTGATGTACTTTTTTGTTTCCTAATGGGTCCCTCCCTTTCTTTGCAATACTTTCAGTTCATTAAGACCAGTGTCCAAGTGTATTAAAGGACGCCCCAACTGGAATTAAGTGACCTCACAAGACTTGTTCTGAGATACAAACATTTCAACATGCTGCTCTAAACATCCCCTTTCAAACCAGACAATAAACTGAAAACAATTATATACACTAATTCACCTTTGATTCTGTAATATATAAATATAAAAAAAGATAAATGCCAATGACATAAATCTCATTCACCAATATGTAAATGTATTTGTCAAGAGTTAATTTCATGTTCTTACATCCCCTTTTCTACATGCCCTATACTGTAGATGGGCAAGAGCAAGGAATCAAAGGTTTCCTGGGCTGCACAAAAAGGAGCGTGACCAGCAGGTCGAGGGAGGTGATCCTGCCCCTCTACTCTGCTCTCCTGAGACCTCACTTGGGAGTATTGTGTGCAGTTCTGGTGTCCTCAACATAAAAAGGACATGGAACTGTTGGAACAAGTCCA
>JAOEHX010022709.1:0-10697 GCA_025448015.1 Bolborhynchus lineola
TTCCCTGGGCAACCCATTCCAGTGCCTCACCGCCCTTACAGTAAAGAATTTCTTCCTCATATCCAATCTAAACTTCCACTGTTAAAGTTCTAACCTATTACCCCTTACCCTATCACTGCAGTCCTCACATACAGAGAAGAGAGCTATGGTCATGAGGAGCAGACATGTACCACAAGATCCAGTAGCTTGAAGATTGAGGATAGGTCAATTCAGCTTAGCAAAAGGCTATGTTCAGAGAGGAGAGTTTGGCATCAAATCAGTTTCCCAAGGTGAATTTTTCTGGCAAATTAAGAAACAATGATGAGTTGTCTTTCTGCAAGGTGGACTATAGATTAATTGGCATTATTTTACGGAAGTCTTCTGTAAAGGATGCTTTCCTTTTTTACCTGTCCTGCTATTCATGTCCCTCTCTGCATGAGACTTTACAAGTGCAAGAACAGCATTTGTTTCCTGTGGAAGAACTTTCAAGTTCATGGTTCTGCCTAGCAGTTTTGTTGCCTGTCTCCTTCAGATTTGTGCAGTCAGAGTGATCCTGTGTTTTAGATACTTATTGGTCATCAGCTGCATCATTAATAGAAATTGCACAATGCAATTGGCAGACTATTAGTGACTGAAACCAAAGCTTGTTATTTTTCATGCTAATTATGAAATATTATTATCAGTAAAGGTCTCGCAGGTATCCAGTATTCTAGAGCCTCAGAAACTGAACCTTGAAATACTGTGTGATTTCTTCATTCCGGTTTAATGCAGAAGAAAGCTACTTACAAAGTGGCCTCATGCTATATAAGCATATATGTATAGCATCTATCCTACGCTATATAGCATATCCATAATATTTGAAGGAAGAGTCTCAGTCAATTTAAAATCTTTAGTTTGTTTTACTTAGTAGTAATACCAGAATATGTATCTTTTGCAACTTCTACATGCTTTGCTTCCCTTTTAAATGCTGTCATTGGAAGTAAAAACATAAAAAGATCTTTCCTCATTCACTCATTTTTCCTCTTGGAGAGGCATGACTGCACTTCTTCCCTGTAGACAAAGTGCATCAGAAGGTTTTAATTGAACTCATTGAAATGATGGGAGCAATAGAAGGAGATACAGGAAAGGAGTAAAACTGCTGAAAGATAAGCAGGCACTGAAAGCTCATACATTCACTGCTGTGAATGGTTTTCTCGTGTTCGGGAATTTCTCCTTAGAGAGAGGCAGATCCAGCATGCTCAGTACCTCACCAAAGGTTGCCTGTAAAGCTGGGCTCTATAATGGAAATACAGATTATGCTAATTGAGATGAAGTTTTATAGTGCTAATGTGTGTTTTACTCTTCTGTGTGGTAAGTGCTGCCTGGGTCTGAGGGAGCTGACAATGTCCTATTCATATGTAAAACATTTTGAAGGATCTGTGGTTTGGAATATTTCAAAACTGCTGCATGAGGGGATTCTTGTGTCTGAAAGCAATATTATCTGTGTACAGCTCATTGCTAACAGAGAGGGAAGAGTGTGAGAGCTTCCCAGCCTCTGTGTACAATGTACAGACCCTGTTAGAAGAAGGCAGGAGGGCTGGAGAACTTCTGTGATCCAATGGGGCTGGACATGGCCCAAAAGTGTTCTGCAGACCTTGACCTGCCCTGATGCCAGTCAGCTGAGGTGAAAACCAGCTGCTGGAAAAGTAAAAGATCTTGCAGAGAAGCCGACTGCGTATCTGTGCCTTTGAATTACTTGGAGTTTAGAAGTATTAAACAGAACAACCTCTTGGAATAAGACAGTAAAGCCTAGCTGTGTGTTAATTACTAGTCTGGGCATTTTGCAAATCACAGAATCAGGCCTTTACTCTCTGTGGTACTTTTTCTTTTTTAATATCAGCATTTGGCCTTTGCATTGCCAAGGAAGTAGCATCCTTAATTTGTAAGAGCTCATCTTCTTATCCAACAAGCTGCAGTCATAATCCTCTTTCCCATAATGAATGACTGCTCTGGAAGCGATTACTGCAGGATTTCATACTTTCTTTCCCGCTTATTGAATTGTTTAGTGCTGCTGCTTTGTAAAAAAAGTCATTGTTCATAAATCACAGTGAAGTCTCAGGAGGATGTGATTGCACTAAAAATATCAGGGGCACTGCTTCAGAGATGGTAAATCTCGGTTCATCTGAGCATAGCTAGGACAGAAGTTACTTGCGCCCCTTAATTTCTTTTTCTGTCAGGTCAGGTATGCATATGTGTGTGTGCAATACTTCTGCCTGGAGTTTAGAGACTTAAACTTCGGGCCTGTCATTGCTCCAGGTTAAAATGACTACTGCAGCTCTATTTTCTATTCTGCTTGGCTTGTGAGAAGACTTGCTGGGGGTTTGAGTTTATCTATAGCAAACATGATTTTGTGTTTCATCTTCAATGCACATCTGCTGAAGAACAGCAAAGAAGCAGTAGCTCAAATAGACTGCAGCTGCGGCGGCCATCGTATTCATTTTGACCATGATTCAAGATAAATGCTTTTAAAATTACAGCTTTCTAAAGAAACCTCCCTCCTTTAAAGGTTTTTCTCTCCCTCTTGCTTTTTGGGTGAGCTCATGCATCATGTTTGTTAAGTAGGCTGGTACTGACAGTGTAATGGAAGTAGTGGGAAATACAGAGAAAGAAATGTAGCTTCTCATTTTTTTTTTTAGGACAATGCAAATGTAGCTTTTTTCCACTGGACCTACATTTATGCAATTTTCCTTTGAACTTGCATTAGAGAGATGGGGTATTGCCAACTATCTACAGGCTTGAAAACTAGGCTGATAAGAAGAACAGAGTAGAACATTCAGCTCTTTGCTATAAAGAGAAAGCCGCAGCAGATGTGCCTGCTGAGTTTGTTACAGTGAGTATCTAGAAATTGGAGAGATGCATGTTTGGAAACCTTTAAGCTTCTTAAGTTGATGTGGGTAGTAAAAAAATATTTCCTAAAACTCGTGTATGAAGACTTACAAATAGTTCTAGGAGAAAAGAAATAGACCATTTTGATCAACATCTTGGGACATCCAACTTTGCTATTGGATGGTAAAAGCAGGGGCTTATACAAAGGTGAGCAGGCAGCCATGCTGGTCACTGATCCATCCAGAATTGACCTGTAAAATACTGTGATGCTCCTGAATCTTCATGTCATGGCTGAGAAAAGAAGGTTGTGTCAGAAAAGTTCTGACCAAGTTGAATATAGTTTATAGTTTACACACACAAAAACTTGCTGTATTAAAAGCAGTGTGTGTGACAGAGATAAACAAAACAGAGTTCTCCTTGTGTGAGAAGTAGAGCCTCTGGAAAATTCTCTTGAGTTGGTTTGTGGATAATATCTTGAGACTTCTAAAGAAATTCTGTGTGCATTAACATATAAAAAAAAAAGCCCTACTGGAAAAAAAGTTGCATATTGTTCATTAACAGAAAGGATGTTGTGCTAATTTATGCCACATGCAATGTCTGTAGGGTGGCCAAGATCTAAATCTCTGCATAAATTCACCCAAGGATATTAACTTCCCCACTGTGCCCAATTAAATCCATCCCCATGCTAATCTGAGAACAAACAGGATAAAATAAGAATTTATTTCTGGAAATTTGTCTAAAGCAAAAAGTAATTAAATCTCTCTCTATTCTTTGGAGAGCGTTTACAACCTTTGTAATTAGTGATTAGAGGTTAGAAACAAACCTGAAGATTAATTTCCTTGCTATGCCGGGATTTATTTCATGTAACTTCAACCACTGGCCCGTCTAGGGTTGCTGGTCAGTAGAAAGGAAGGGAGCCACTGCCAGAGGCACATGAGGAGTCCCATCTCTGCAGCTGCAGCTCCCTTAGTTGCAGAGGCTTAAATGAGCAGCTTAGAATAGACCTCTTGCTTCCTAAAATGAATTTGATCTGCAGCAAGGAATTTGCTTTGTGGAAGTTTGTAATCTCTTCACCTCTGTTTTCCTGATCTGTGAACTAAGAACTGTTTGCTGTTCTCTGGTTCTGTAATTAAATGGCTTTGCTGCTCTTCTCTGCTGTAATCATTTTACTATGGTGTGACCTCTTCTTTATTTTTCATCCTTCACTTTTGTTTTATCTATCTATCCATCCACATTCTTACCTGAGCAAGTCCCTCTGGTACATGAGTGTGAGTGGAAACATCAGGGGAGGGGAGGAGGGAAGTGTTGAATCAATGAACCCGTATTGCTGAACTAAAATACAGTATCCCTGTTCCTCAGATGGGGATCTAAAACACTGAGCTTTCAGGACTGTTCCCTTGTTGCAGATATATAGCACCCAGCTCAGTAAGGTCTCTGATTTGTCCAGGGAGCACAGAGCTGTTACATGGGGTAAGGTGGTCTGGTCGCAGATTTTTCTTGTTTCTTACACTGAATAAAACCTGTGTTTCTGGTTACTGTCTGGTGTAAAGCAAAAATATGGCTCTCTATTAATGTAGAAAATAAGAATCATCTCATTTTCTGCATTTAAGATTTTGGCATGCTCATATACAATAGCTAATCTGGTTTTTTGCTTTCTAAAAATAGATTTCCGAAGCTCTCCAGCAAAGAAAACTGCAGTTTTGCCTTAAGAAAGTGGAAGAGACCAGACAAGAGTTCAGTCATAAATCCTTATACCTGTGGTCTCCAGATGAAGGACTGATAATTTAGTCTAAAGACTTGAGCTGAATGAGGCAAAGCACAAGGCCCCAGATGTCACAAGATGTTGCTATCAATCTGCTGATCTTTGTGAACCGCTGCTGAAGGATTAGTGTTTGTAAATCATTGCTGACAGAGCTATCTTAAAGTACCCTTACTCAGGCTCTGGAGCCAGTGCAGGGTGGCAGAGTTTGCATTCACTCCTTATGCTCCTAGTTGCTGATTAAAAATTAACCCTTGCATGCCATTTGGTTTCCTTAACCTGATTAGTCTGCAGGTGGGAGCATAGGAATTTTAATGAAGTTCAACACGAGGTAGTCTTTTTGTTGCTGAGTTTCTGATTTTGCCTTCAGCTTGGACTTGGCTGAGATCTTGCAGAACAGATTGTTGCACATTATTATGGAAGGCTCGTTTTCCTGAAGCAGAACGAGCTGGTTACTAATGATGAGCTTGTTCAGCATGATTTTAGCTAAGAGTCTGAAAGGTATGTGGACAGGATGTTCCACACTGCAAAAAACTCAGTCCAAGAGCCTCTGACCAACTCTGGGAAAAGAGCTGCTTCCTCAGGTCACTTACTTAACTTTGCCCTGAGTATTTTCAATGCTTCAAGAATGCTGAGTGTTCAAAATACCATTGGATTGTACCTTGCTTAGTTTGTATGTGGAGTGACCAGTTTGCCCTGAGCATAATTCTAATTCTTGCTGGTACAGACGGAGCAGTAGTTTTATGATATCATTAACAGGCATATGCTTATGATTATGGATATCTCAGTATCTCTGAGAAGGTGTTTAGTGTATTGTTTGAATGTCTATTTCAATGCTTCATCCTATATGCCCAACAGAAAATGCTTTCTCTGCTGCTTCGGGGTCAAAGCAGAAGACTGTGCACGAGTTTGGAATGCAAACCATGTCCAAATCTTTAGCCAAAGAGAATCTCTGAACTTTCAGTGTGGGTATAATTGATTATTCTTGCTTTGCTTTAAAAATCAGAAAATTTGAGGATAATAGCTTATTTGAACATGGCTAGAGACAGCAAAGATGTAACTGTTTTGATGCTGCTGTCTTGCCTGGGCCAAGTGGCACTGATTTTTTTTGTCAAGGTTGGGTAGGGAATGTTTAGGTAAATGTTCAGCCCTAACCCAGTTGCTCTGCAGCTCTAGGAGAAGGTACTAGGTTATGGACCTGCTCTTTACTGTTAATAAGATGCTCCATGGAAAGCATTAGCCCTTGCATGAAATTAGGGGCAGTTGAATGGTGGTTGTTAGCTGGAAAACAGTGTACTGCAGCCAAAAGAAGTAATTGGTTTGCTGTCAGTATTCAGCTTTTCATGCAGAAATTGGACCAAAAAAGAAAATAAATCAGATCGGAAAAAAAAAAAGCAAACCAAAACCAAAACCAAAAAAAATTTGACTTCTTTCTTTAAAACAAGAGCAGGATCCCATCTTCAACCAAAGTCTCATGATATTGTTGCCAAGGTGTACTTTCTTCTTTGTGAGACAACTTGCATCCCCAATAGGTGGAATGAATTATGTATGTCAGCTTTAAGCAACGCTGTATTAGGGAATTTTGTCTGTACTTTAGACCAAAGTAATGGAAAGTTAAATATTAATGTGTCCTCAGAACTTTTCTCAAATATTTGTAATATGAGACAGTTAATTTAAGAGGCAGTGAACAGAGGTAAAGGTTTTACATTTGTTTTTTGTTATCGTGCAAATAGTTAGAGCAGTCCAAACGATGTAAATTAAATGTTACCAAGTACAAAAAAAGTTGCTAGGTGCAGTTTGGGGACTATTTCTTCAGAAGCCTTGGAAATGGGAGCCTCTGACATTTACAGGATTGTAGGATGGTAGTGATATAGGTGGCTTCTGAATGCATGCACACCACATTTGAAATGTCACTTGTTTGTCTCTGTAAGTCCAGAGGAAGAAGTGACAATTATTTTGTGTCTCTTCCAGCAGAGTCTCCTCTCTAAGTTGATCCCACATAGGGTTGTGAGAAATGGTTTAATTTGCACTTCTGACACTTGGTGAGGAGGCGACCTTTGTGGTTTTAAGTCCCCAGGAGTTTTGGTTCCCATGACTTCCCCCCTCCCCCCTTCTTTTCTGTATAGATAGTCCCAGTTTTCACATACCTTTTCAGGCCAGTAATCTCCCAAGAGAAGTGCTACCATGTTCCCTCTCTCAGCTTCTCTGTAGCTCCTGATAGGGAGAGGCAGACATTACTTTTATGGGGCTTCTTGTTTTCTAGTATATTCTCATGTCACTGTTTATCCTGTGGAAATACCAGAGGTGTCCCATTCTGGGACAGGATTACCCAATGCATTAGAAGTGCCTTCTGCCAAGTAGAGGTAACAACTTAAGCCCTGTCTGCATGTTTCCACATGAATGATCTTCAGTCTCTGAAATACCACACAAAAAAATTAAGGCTTTATAGCATACTTGCTTGCCTGTATATTCTCCCCCTATACTTGTGCCCCATTATTGTTGGCACTATTGTCTTGCATTTTTGCCTAGATGCAACGCAGAGGTAATATCTTCTCTTGTAGATGCCAAGATCTAGTAGATGTCTTGCTTGTGAATTTACTCTGTCACTTGCAACCTTGCATAGCTGGCACCTGGGGGACCTGCAAGGAGATGCTTGTAAACCTATTGATTGTTGGACCATGGCAGGAGATGTTAAAAGGCTACGTACGTGTCCTGGATGATGACGTGCAATCTCTCGGTATGCTCCCAGACTGTCCTTTTCCAAAGGGTGGTTTTCATCTGAGGGATCTACATTTTCATTTGTAGTCTTGAGATGGATTAAGACTGTGGCCAAATCTCTGGACTTCTTTTCTACACAGACACTAGAAGAAGGTTTGACTGAGGAGCACTGTGTTCTCATGCTGAGTGCATTGTAATTCCCAGGTCAAATTCCTGCTGTTGGTACTAGTGGGTCTGAATAGAGTTTCCTAGAAGTTGTGTATGGATACTTCTGTTTTGAGTTAATTTAAGGCCTATACATGTAGTTTCCTCCTGTCTGCCTGTGTATACACAGATGATTATTATGTCAATATGCTTTAAATTCAGTGGGACTGTTTATCGTTTTCTTTTGAGAAACTGAAATGTGGTGCTTAGATAACATGCTCTCCAGACTTGCTATTAAATTAATGACTAGTGATTCCATAGATTTTAACACGATGGGCCAAAGTTCCATTTTGGGCAGTCATTTATGGAGGTGGACGAAAGGTTTTGTTCCTACAGCTGTTGTATTTAAGTAATAAAGTAACAATTTATTCAGTTGCTCACAGTTCTGGCTAAATTCAGGGGATTGCTGATTTTGCTGCAGTTGCAGTATTAACACTACTCTTAAATCATTGCAGGCATTGAATTCTGCTGATCTCAAAGGTCTTTTCCAACCTAAACAATTCTGTGATTCTCTGTCAGTTGCTTTACACGCTTCATGTGCATGATCGTGATCTTATAATCAGTTCTTGGAGCCATGCATATGCAATGCTTATCATTAGATTGTAATTAACTGTAATTATGTACAGAGATCAGTCCAAGCCATAAAATGTGAATTCTGATATTTACTATGCTAATAGGAAGACTTGGTAAAGATAAAGGGCTTGATTTTCATTTATTTGTTTAACTTTCACTGCCACAATAGTGAGACAGTTTCTTAGTGAAAGTGTTGTTCAAATTAGTATAGCTGCAGTTGACGTCCATATTACGGCTTTCTTACTGCAGTCTGCTATAGATGAGATTCAGGCCCAAAAGGTCATGTCATTCGCATGATGAAATACTGCTTCAGAGAAGCTGAGACAATGGAAAAGAAGTTGTAGGAGCCCTGGGAGGTGAGTTTGTCCACAGGCATGCCAGCAAGTGTTTTGAACTATGTATAAACATTCCTGATAGTTACTCACCTAAGGACAAGTTTGCAAAAGGTGCAGTGGGATTTCTGCTGAGGAAAGGGGAGGATTCTTCTTTATTTCAATGCTGCAGTGAAGTTCCAGGTGCGTGCAGATGTGCTGTGTGGAGGGCACGCTGTCCCTGACACCAATGAGCAGGAAACTGACTGCTGTGTTGAGCTGCTGTGTTGCTATGCTAACTCTGCAGTCTTATTCTAAATGCTTTATTGAAAAAACAAACCAATTAAGTAATGTTGTGAAGGATAAAAAAGATTTAATGGCTTCTGTGACTGAGGTTCTGCATTAGTATTTAGCTTTTGCTGGGTAGATGGTTGCTTTTTTTGTTTGTTTGTTTGCATCTGGGAATCAAACCTTGCATGTTGTACAAATAATTTAATCTTTATGGCTGTTACTGCTGCATATAAAGTGTTGCTGTGTTGATACCTGCTGGCTTCGTGAAGCAGGAAGGGATATATTTATGCGTGTTACTGTTTACCGTATTTAATGGAAATGAAAGGTGAAGTAATAAATTAGGGAACACCTCACTGGAATTCTTCTTTATTTTGGAACAAAGCATTAGTGTTTCAGGATCCAGGTTAATCACAGCTTAATGACCTGGATACACTGAAACTCCTCTCATTTTCCCCCTGATATGGTGTTTTAAGTGGTTATGATGTGGTTTGCTATGGACTGGAAGGCTCCATTTTGGAAAGATTTCTTGTAATGGTGAGGGGGCTACAAAATGATTTTCAAAGCATACCTGGACATAGTTTCTGATACAAGAGTATGGCATGGGATGATGGATGGGGACGGGATGGACAGGAGCTCTGTAGTCAGAAGAACTGCATGTCTTATACCTTCACTTGGTGTTTTCTTCCTAAAACCTCTTCCAGGCACTGGAAGCTGCTTGAGTTAGGCTGGGTATCAGTCAGTGGGTGGTGAGCAATTGTATTATGCATCATTTGTGGCTCTTTTATCCCCTTTTTCCTTTTTGCTTTATATTCTCTCCCTCTGTTATTTCCATTCTCATTATTATTACTACTACCAGTAGTATTATATTGTATTTCAGTTATTAAATTATTGTTCTCTCAGACCATGGGGTTTATATTCTTTCAGTTCTCTTCCCCATCCCACTTGGAGTGGGGGAAGAAAAAGGGGTGAATAAATGGCTGTGTGGTTCTGAGTTAACAGCTGGGTTTAAACCATGACAGTCCTTTTCTATGCTTTACCCTTTTATTTTATGCAAACTCTTTCAAAAAATTTAACTGTTTTAACCACTTCCTAATTTAACTATATAAAAGGCATATTAGCACAAAACCAAAGGAATTGCAATACCTGTCTGCAGGACTAACAGTGCTCAAAAGTTAATCAGGTATTTAAACATCTAAGTTAAAATTGTATTCTCTAATAACGTTACTGTCCTAGTTGTGAACCAAAATCGAAACATTCAGCCAGTTTGTCTGCTAAGCATATATATCTGTCTCCTGCCAGAGAACCTGTGGAATCTTTCTTTGCTCAGGGGAAGATTGACATGCTACTCTACAAGATAATAACTTTCAGTTGGAAAATGGATACAAAGTGAGAGAAGGAATCTATTATGTTTCCAGATTGGAACTGTATACAGTTTTCTGTGGTTTGTACTACTTGATGTATCAATTCTGATTATTAGCCCTCTGTATTAATATATTATGTGACTGTATTCTCTACCTCTTCGCTTAAAGCCTGCAAACATCATGTCTGCAGGTGGTACAGCTCGGAACTGTTGCTATAGGACACTTGAGTAGTTTCTGGCTACAAAACATGGCAAGCAGTGGTAAAAGCATGCCTGCTGCTGCTTAATGCCTTTAGATTCCCAGCAGGAACATGTCTTCTTTCCTTTTGGTTGTGTCTTAATTAAACCTTGACAAGACATCCCTTGCTGTGATGCCTGATGTGGGCATCTGATTGCCTGATGCCTTAGCTGGGGATGGAAGAGTATTTGCAGAAGATGATGTGAGCCACATGAGATTAGATAGGCAAGCTCTTGTTTTCCTTGTGCCTGTAGACAAGTGGGAGCAGAATGGCTTCTTATGTAGACTTTCATGGCTATGAAAGTCTAACTTAAAACGAATGATCTCTGCGCTCGCTGGGGCTCAGATCAGTGTCTCTCCTGAAAATGCTTTATCATCCAAAATGCTCCTTGATCAGGC
>JAOEHX010022710.1:0-20612 GCA_025448015.1 Bolborhynchus lineola
TTTTATTCAATATATTTTTGTTTTTCATTTTTTAAAAAAAAAAAAAAAAAAAAAAAAAAAGCATCTTAGTCATATAGCAGAGGAGTAGGGGTTCAAAGCAAACTTGCACATTTTAACCTTTATTTCAATCTTATTCTTTATAGCTAGACCATTCTAGTTTAGCTTAGTATGTTTTGTTTAATGCTAATTGCTGTAATTAATTCCATGGCAGTAGCAGTATTAAAAACGTTTTTGTGTTAAAATTATATTAAATTAATATTTAAGACATTAAAACTATATTTTCTTCTCTCAAAATGTTCCATTTTTTTCATGACTGAAAGGAAAGTTGGGTGAAAATAGTTAATCGGCTCATTAAAAGGTAGTTTTTCTCCTACACTTAAGGAAGGAGGAAAAAAAAGGCATGTAGACACTATGTGGAGAATAGACTACAAAGATCTGAGAAAGTTGTCAACATGGAGTGAAAAGATTCAGGGGAGTATGAGTACAAAGGTGTAAGCAAGATTAGGACTCTGCGCAGCTTCAAAGCTGAAAGAGATTAAATTTCACACCCAAAACAAGTAGAAACAAGGCTAGTACAATGTTACTCGCAACGACAAACTATGGAGAAGACAACATGTTCTATCTGAAATGAGAAGGCTAAACAGCAGACAGAAGAGTTCCCTGTAATTGAGATAAAAACAATCCTACCTTTAGGGATTGGGAAGAAAGGACCAGTTACAGAAAATACATAAGCCAAAAAGAAAGCTATGTGAACCATAATATTACATAGACAGAATAGCAGGAGTTGTTAAAAGAGAGTAAGATAACATAGATTCAAAAGTTGAAGAGAAAAAGAGAATAATTTACTATGATTGAAAAATTCAGGTAGTGATTTTGAGTACATAAGGATATTTTCTAGCTGATTTTAGTAATTAAATTAAATTAAACCTTTCATGTGGGGGAAAATGCTTTCTCAAAGAATAAAAATTTCAGATTTTTGAGGAACAACTTTACAACCCTTATCTCAGTCTCACCTGCTTAACATATATTTCTAATGCACTATTGCAGCACCCCTTTCTAGAGAAAAGTTTTGTGGATTCATATACTACTCTCATGCCTTTTTTTTAGAGAATATTTTGCAGTGATAAGGTGTTTTAAGCTTATCAAATGCAGGGTTTTTTTTTTCCAATAATTAAAGCCTACTGGGAAGATGGAATCAACAAGAAGCAAAATGGCCTTGGGCTAGTAGCACTTAAAAAGAATAGTCTCATAAGAAAATTCATGAACTAAAGAACAAGACAACCTGACAGTTCTGGCAGAAGCTACAGATCAGAATAATATTTTTATAGAGTCATTACTATTCAATACAGAAAATAAAACTTCATTGCAGCAAGTAACACAGAACCAAATAAATTGAAATTAAGTATTTTAGGGCTAGCATTAAAAAATTGCTATTAACTATAAGGAAAGAGGTACTACTAGTAGTGAAATTTTAAGAGAAATTATGGACTATAAAGACAAAATTAACAGTATGAATGAAAAACCGTGACTATCTCCTGTACTGGGTCTGGCTGGTGGATTTAATGTACTTTGTAGCATCCTGTGTGGTACTGCATGACTAAAACAGTGGCATGACTAAAACATTAATAACACACCGATGTTTTACCTACTGCTGAAAAGTGTTGGTACAAGCTTCAAGATTTACATCATTTCCACCCCCTGTCTAGGGGTGGGCAAGAAGATAGGAGATGAGACAGCAAGGAATTCAATCAAAGTGGTATTCTATGTGATGTAAAATCATGCTCAGGAAAAAAAATGTGGTTCATTTTTCTGAAGTAGCCATTGCATGAAGACTTTCGGGCACTGGTTTGCTGGTAGTAGGTGTTAAGTATTGCCTTACCTTGCTTGTTTCTTGCCTTTTTCCTGCTTTCCTTTGCTTATTAAATTTTCTTTATCTTGACCCATGAGTTTTCCAGATTTTGCTCTTCTGATTCTTCCCCCATCCCATGACAGGGCAGAGTGTGAATAAGTGTCTGGTGGGTGCTTAGCTGCCAGCCAGTGTCAACCCACCATATGTTCCCATAGAGGGTGAATAAATCTTACAGAGAGAGATGTAATAAAGAGAAAAAAAACATAGAAACAGAGGTTTTCTTCTGCAGGAGAATAAACAACTCATTACTAACCTATACACAAGACTTTAACAAAGTACAAACATACAGTATAGGTCATATTCAGTGTCTTTGCCTTTACACATAAGTAAAATAAAAAGCCTGACTTGATAATGCTTAATTTATGGAAAAAAAAAAAAAGGGGGGGGGGGAAATGAAGGGTGCAATAAAAGGATCATCAAACTTATTGTAAGACAATGAGAGAGAGGAAAAAAAAGTAAGTACATTAATATTCTTGTAGAAAAATGTGGATGAGAACTTTTCTGTGGGAGCTGTTGTGTCATTAGTGGATTTGTTCTAGGATTGTACTACACTTGAATACTGGTGGACTATTTCCTTTTAATATGAAACTTACTTTTTCTTGTCAAATACTGTGTTCCTACATGTATACTTAGCTATATCTTCTGTTTCATAATTTACTTTAGACTCCTTCAGTGTCCTCAGCCTGGGAAATGCTCTGGGAGGATGTTTCATCCCTCTTGACATCTATGAGCACTATGACTAAAGCCTTTCTGGGGAAAACATCATCTTTTTCACACTGGACCATTGAGATGGCCACAGAATAAATAGGTTTCATCTTTTCAGCCAAAGAATGTGCTGGAATCGTGAGAGATAGTATTGCTATATACATTGCTGAAACTTCATCTGGAGTACTCCATAGAGCTTTCATGCTAGAGAAAGATGAAGCCAACCTACAGTAGCTTCAGAAAGGGAGAACCAGAAGAGTTAGTTTTATCAAGATCTGTTAATGAAAATTGTTGGAGACAATACACTGGGTTAGCTGAAAAGACTCTTAGCCTTACAGCCATTCTTATACTGGTAGGATAAAAAAAGCTATGTTCTTATTCTAGCCGTAATTCAGTTAGATTTAGATTGTCAAGTAATGCAGATATTGCAACAGAGAGCTTAATGCAAAATGCCGTCTTCAGGGGAGCTGGAGGAATACCTGAATGATTTCCTCCCTTGCATTTTAAGCTCTGTAGTGTTGGTGATGTAAACATGGAGTACAGTTTACTAAGTCTAAAAGCCAATTCTTTGTGCTATATGACAACTTTCTCTGGAAAATATAGCCAGCAAAAAAAAAAAAAAAAAAGGTCTTCTAACAAGTGCATGCAAATGACTAAAAATACCTTAATACTTTTAAGGAAGGAAAAGTAAAAAAAGAAAAAAGCTTTATTCTTGAATGAAAGAGGATTTTTGAACTGCTCTCTGATGAAAAACAGTGGGAAAGGGAGAAGCTAGTCAGTTCTAGCATAGAATTTGGCATGTTTAGTAAGAGTATCGTTTAAGAAGTAAGAATGGATTCCGCTGAGATGATAAATTGCATTACCCAGGAGGTTCTTAGCACTTCTAGGTACCTGTGTTACGCAGAATTAATTTTCAATAAATTGTGACTAAGCATTATTGAAATACATTGCAATGACAGTTCACCTATTCTTAGTTTAAGACTTAGCCTGTTTTTCATCCAACTTTTAAAGGCATTTTGTGTGCCTAGTTAAGACTGAGATTTTTTAAGTTCTCAAATTATTTTTATCCCAAAGCATTCTCCGAAGGAATTAAAAAAACTTATCTGAATATTAGTCATAATATTGTACAGGAAGCTTTATCATATGTTTCATTAAGGCCTTTACCTGGTTAAGCTACTCACGGAATTTTTCAGTCAAGTCATAATCTGTGCCAGAGGTAAGTGGCTTGGACTAGGGTTTTGTTTCTGTATTTTTAAATTATTAAGAGGGATCATTCATTGACTCCCTGAAATGATAGGCATAAAATAACTAGTATGTACCTAATCACTTGGCTGCATAGCTTTGGAATGAAAATGTTGCTGAAATGATTGCTGAATTGATTTTTCCATTTACTGTGAGTTTCCAGCAAACATTTCATTGATTTGATATGTAGCACTGACCCATATAAAGACCATGAGCTTTGTTCTGGATGTTTTTCTCTCAGCAATTTAGAATTCCAAAAGAGGAACATGCATCATCACATATAAAGACCAGTGGTGTCAAGTTCATCTCAATATAAGCAGATAACCAACATTTTAGGCAGGTTTTGAGTATGAAGCTGTGGTAAATTTACATTGAAATTACCATCTATTCCATTAATTTCAAGCTCTTGTTCCTGCAATTTTGAAAAGCCAGAACATGAACATCACAGTGCTTTTGTGAGGTCAGAATGTCTTAGGAAAAGGTAAACTGAGACACACCATTTTAATATATTTCTTAACGTTCTTTGAATCTGTGCAGAAAGCAGTAAAGTGTGATGATTAATTCCTGAAGCACTTATTTCACAGTTAGTGCCAAAAGGGATCACTATGTGTACACTGGCCTCTTATCTATCAGAAAACACTACATTTTACTCAGCTATATTCATGGTGGGCTCTGTAATTCATTTTGGGGTAACATATCTCATATTGTTCAGAAAACCAATTGTTATATACAGCAGGAAAGAGTAGGAGATGAGGAAACTGCACCCATATGAACAAATTAAACTGTTGCTGAGCACCAGCACCAGCACCAAAATATTGTTGCCCACCTTTGTCAAACTTAGAATGATTAGAAATCCGGGTTTTGATGCAGGACATTAAGCAACTTCTTACAAGATTCCTATACATTACCTGTGAGTTTCTCCAGGTAATGGAGAAACATTTTAATATGGACATTACCTGTGAGTTTCTCCAGGTAATGGAGAAACATTTCCTCATGATCCCTGGCCTGATCATGGCCAGGGATCATGAGGAAATTTGCTTGTGGCTGCCCTGTACTAATGGAGAAGATTGTTCATAAGTTCAGATTTGAAACAGTCTGTATGCCAGAGATTGGTCCCAGCACGTTTGGTTTCCTAGCATAGGTGTAACATTTATATCGCCTAGTTGCAAAGCTGGTCAAGTAGCCTTAATGATGCTGTGAACAAATTGTCCCTGCAGCACCTGAAAGAAAAAAAACTCTACAGGTTGCTGGCTTTCTTTCCAGGACCAAATGTGATGATCAGCATACTCCTACACTTGCATGCAAGTCACATCAAAAAAATTATTTGTAAAGAGCAACAGCACTTACGGTTGTTTAAAAGCAGCCAGCATAATCCCTAAATGTGAGAACATATCAGTAGAAGACTGCGAGGTAAAAAAGTATATAAAGAAAATCCCCTGGTGAATGAGATGTGACTTTAATCTCTATCATCAGATAAGGCTAGAAAAAAAATGGAGATTAAAGCATTTTAGAGATATTTTTATTTCAGATCTATGGAAGAGTGTAGACATGACTAGAACACATTATTATGATGGCCCAGTACGGCTGTCAGTACACCAAATACAAAACTCTTTGGAGTTTGGCCTTTTTTTTTTTTCTGAATACATTTGTCTATATAAGAGACCCTAAGCAGCACCTATGTGTCAATTGGTAAACTTACAATATTTATAGTAATTAACAGTTTGACTACAAAGACCTTTCTTATTAAAAGGTTGATTTTGTCCAGCTACACCTTTCATGAACTAAATAGGTATGCTGCTTTTCAAAAAAACTGAGCTCTGTCTCATTGTATGCATTCATGCATACATGGTGCTTCCCTCCTATCTGTTAGATCTCCTCCCACAAAGCTATGATTTATTTCTATGAACTTGATATGTTTGAAACAGCATTTAAAATACAGATCCAGGTGGTATAGGTATGTAGTTTGGCTCAGGTAAGAGAAATCATTTACCGTTTGTACAAAGTTAGGTCCAAACTTTAACTCTATGCAGCAGCAGCTCCTGCACTTTTGCAAAACCTTTGCAAAAAAATTTAGAAAAAAAAAATGTTTCCCTGTATGTCACTCAAATATTTCTCCAAAGAGCAGTAGCCTTATAACTGCAAGGACAAAGATTTAAAGACTGATATATAAAAAATTATGACAATTACCACAATTCTTAAAGATGCAAGGTAAATTATGTGATAAAATGGAGTCCATTTTGGGGATTGAGGGCTCAAGATTTATTGAATGTATATAGCCCACATAAATGGGTTGCCTTATAGACTACCCACCCCACCATCCCGGTGCAAAAATAGGGACCCGAAATCTGCGATTAGTCTTACCACAAACCCAACAGAGTCCCATTAAAGGAAACAGAGCAAGGAGTAGATAATGAATTTATGCTTTCTTTCAGAGAAATATGGGAAACTGAATTAAGAAGGACTGTCCTACTCTGCAGATCATCAGTAGTTACTTTGCTGCCTACCTATGTCACCTCCCTAAGGACTGTGACTGGGGATACAGGTTCTGGTTGACCTGAGGGTCTCACCCAAAGGTAGGCGAGTATAAAATTGAAGCAAACAAATAAAGAAAAATGCACCACAGTGTCTGTATGCCAGGTGTCAGTTTTCTCATTTCTCTCTTTGCTGCTTCCCTCATTAATGTTAATCTAGGCCTTTAAGGAGACTGCCACATATTACAGGATTTGGGAGAATTTACCTTACAGGAAACAAATCATTCTCCTGAAGGCCTTTTAAATATCAGACTTAAGGGGATTCCCTAGTGCCATAATAGTTGCTGCTGTCTGGCTCCAAAGGTCCCGCCTGACTTCAGTGCACTGACAAGACCCACAGCAACACCAACTGACATCTATTAAAAATAGAACTTTCTCTAAAACTTTCTTTTTTTTTTCTTTTTTTCTTCATTTCTCTTCTCATTTACATCAGGCTTTCAGATGTGTATTTTGCTCATTAGGGAAAAAAAAAAAAACCAACAAAAAAACCCCGAAAAAACTAAAGCCTAAATGAACCAGTACTGGGCAAAGTAATAACCAATCCATAATTATACTATATAGGTTTCAGTGTTCAGTTGAATTCAAGCATATTTTGTCTACAGCAAAATTTGACACTCATACCAGTGAAAATAATAAAATACAAGTCACCTTAAATATCCCCAAGCCTATGTTGCCCACATTTGATTTCTATTTGTTACATTTTCAAATAATCATCCCATGTGTTTTGATCAAAATTTTAGCTAGACTCTGTGATGATCATGGTCATTATAGATTCCTTTCTTATCTACCAGTCTGCAGACTTCTTGAATGAAATTTATCTAAACAAAATATAGGTATCTGTTATGTAGACATCCAAGAAATACATAACTGAATTATTTCTTTTCATTCATTGTAAAGGAACTCAAATTTTTAGCTTAGGCATAGACATCTATATATGAGATATACAAAGTGAGGCAAGAATGTTTCAGTGGTGTCTGAAGATAAACCCCCACTGATGAAAGATCATGATAACTAATCGTTTAAAAAGAATTGACTCTAAAACATTTGTTTAACTTCTCAGAAGACATTTTGATATCTAGATTTAACTCTGTAACTTTTCATGCATATTATACTTACAAACACTTTCATTGACTTCTAACATGTTCACTCCTGTCATTGTCCAACAAGCTTCCCTCTTACAGATCCAGCTTTTCCTGCTAATACTTAGTAAAACATACTTATTATGTTCCTTAGCCTGGAAAAAGAAAAGGAGATATATGGAAAAGTACTTAAGGGCTCAAAGTTGTTTATAAGAAAATACTTCTAATTGTTTTAATGCAAGCAAAACATGATTAAAACTTTGATTAACAAAGCATATTTCAATTAATCTGATTTTATACATGCTATGCAGTATCTGATCACTGGGGAATAAAGTTCTTTTGATATTAGTTAAAGGTAAAATTTCAAAGCAGTGCAAAGATGCTTTACTCCTATTGAAGCTAACGAGTTGCCTGACCAAAGTCACATATATTATGTTCAAAATTCACCCTATTAATTAAGAAACTAAATTTTAGAAATGCTACCTACCTGTTTAGGTGTCCAAGATTAAAAATGTCTGTTTCTATAGAGTCACTACACTGTATGCAGTATACTTGGTATCCTACAAGTTCTTGCCCTTGACAATTCTTGTAATTTCTGAGAAACTGAGCTTCCTTAAAATTACAAAGGGTCAGTTCAGTGGTTTTGCATGGAAAAAGTGTGTTTTAAACAGCTATCATTAAACAGAGAAAAAGAAACAAAAATGTCATGGGTTCAGCAGTAGCAGTCATTTTTCCAAAAAAATGGAAAACTAAAACCAAAACAAAAACCAAACAAAGACCAAAAAACACCAAAGGAAAACACAACAACCTTTTGAATATATATTTTGGAAGTATCCACTCAAAATAAAATACACAATAAATTATGATGCATTTTATTTCTGGGTATTTATTGGCAACAAAAATAAATAGCAGAACATCACTTTAAAACACAGTTCCAGGTAGAGAGGGAAGTTGAGTTTTATGGAATATGTAAAAACAGAATACATACAGAATTCACATAGAGAAGCTGCACTATTTCAGCTCTACAGGTAGTGTCTTAATGTTGGTACACTTACCCTGGTGTGTATACAGTGATATAAGTACACTACTATCCCTTTTCTCCTATAGAAGTATTTAAAAAAAATAAAAGCTGTGTGTGCAAAGCTAGAAATTATTCCAAAGTGATATGTCTGATGTGCCCATTAAGGCTATGTCATTAACTTAGTTGCTAACATAAGTTGCACAGAAAAAATGTAATATTTTTGCTGGAAATAGAAAGCATGTTTTTTCTGCTTTAATACAGCGACATTTTAAAGCTTTAAAATAGGACCTCTAATCATCTCCCTGCTCAACCAGGAGCTTCTTGTCTCTGTCTTAGACTTTCCAGCATAAATTTGCTACAAAGAGCCATGCCATCAGCGATGCACACGTAAGCCAGTGAGCGCAAATGAATTTGAGGGAGTGAATACTCATCTGTTTATTAGTTGCATTAGTCACAATGTTCACACTTACATTACACCTATATAATTCCAGTCTTTTAATAAGATGTAAATACCTTAAAGTTTTTGTTTGGACTTTGCATGCAATGTGCGCATACATACATGGTAATGACACACCTGTGAATATTTGACTTGCTTATATGAGCTATCAAAGTAAGCAGCAACTACATCCACCTGGGCTTCCAAACTCCTTTCATTATTACTATGATCTATTAAATAAGTTCATCATCTGCCAGCATTTCCTTTGGAATCCCAATTAGTGTCACAGGACATTATAGGGACAGTGAAATTCAAAAACTACTTTCAGAATTACCTTAACATTCTGTTTTGTTAAGACTGTTTTCTAGATCATCATGTACCAACCAAAGTGTGTTGTCCATAATTGAATAGCTGTTCACTATAGCAAAAGTTCTGTAAAAAGTAAGAATATTTAAAAAACTTTATAGCTCATCTATGTTTATTCCCTGGTGGTACATTCCCTGGGAACAGCAGGCATAGATCTGCGTCTCAGATACCATGAGAATTTAATTTTCCCAGGATACCAGACAAACCTTATTTTCATGGCTTTTTTTTTTTTCTTTTTTTTTTTTTTTTCCTGTAACCATATGAAAAAGAATGGTAAGCAACTTTTTTTCTGCTGGTAAACTGAAGTTCTCTTGTTATATTCTTGTGGGTTTTGTAATATCATTTTGTCATGGATTCAGCAGTAGCAGTCATTTTTCTCCTTCTTAGTAGCTGGTGCAGTGCTGTCTTTGATGTTCAGCCTGGGAACAACACTGATAATATCAGTGTTTTCAGTTACTGCTTAGAATATTTTGGTTTGACCAAGGACTTTCTGAGTCTCATGCTCTGCCAGAGAGGAGGGGAAGCCAGGAGGAAGCAGAAACAGGATACGTAACCCAAACTGACCAGAGAGGTATTCCATACCACAGCACGTCGTGCTCAGGATATAAAAAAACCAAGGGCAGGGACCCGGAAGAGTGGGTTCTCTGCTGGGCCGGGCTTGGTATCAGGTGGTGAGTGGTTGTATTCTCTTTTCTTGTTGTTTCCCTTGTCATTATTATTATTGGTGGTAGCAGCAGTGATTCGTGTTATACCTTAATTACTGGAATCTTCTTATCTCAATTCATGGGAGTTACACAGTCTTTCAATTCTTCTCATTCCCCCTCCCCCAACCAGAGTGGGGGGGAAGAAAGAGGGAGGAGTGAGTGAGCAAACTGTGTGAGTTACGGCTTAAACCACAACATATTCAGTTCAAATCTTTCATCAGATCTTTCAAGATATTTTAAATGTCAAACAGGTTATTTTTTACACTTGCTTTCAAATTCTTGTTAGAATGACAGGATTTGCTTTGATGTGCCCTAGATATGCTCATGTGAGTCCAATGAGTGAAAGATCCTGTGTGCAATAATAAAGCAGATAAATCCATCTGATCAGTAATTAGCATTATGATTTGAGATGGAATAGGTGGAGATTGCCCTTCTCCTGCTCCACAACTACCAAAACTACATTGCATACTTCTTCCATATATTTTTGGACACCACCAGTTAGATTCCTATTAAAATGGAAAGGAAAGAAAGGGAAAACAAGAGAAACAGTCTTCCATTCTCTAAATCTAGCTGGCATGAGGTTCAGTTCAACTTTTTAGTCATCTAAGGCCATTTGCACTGAGCAAAGGCATGAAGTCAGGCCTCTATCTCTTCATCCAAAAGATCAGAAGTCTCCTGCATCTCCACAGTGTCACACTTACCCAATCCCACAACTTCCTTACCATGAAGTATCTTACTGCCCCAGGTACCTGTATATGAGAAGCTAAATAAACCACTAGATGATGAATTCGTACATTGCTGAAGTTAGTAAGGGTGAAGCTTATTTATTATCATGTATTTATTATGAGTATTCCTAAAAGTTATGAAACCTAAACATCTGAGTTTAGATGGTAAACATCTAAAAGATTAAGTATAACGTACTTAAGGTTTTTTGTTTTCTGGGGTTTTAACTCATTTGTGATTTTCTTTCTAGGACTACAAAGCCATTTCTAATAAGTGTCCAATAACTCCACTTTCAATTTTTCATAAGCAGCCAAAAATTTCTAAAATTCTTAAACCCCATATTTTCCCAGCAATCTACAGTTTGTAATACAAATGTTTAGATATTCTGATGATAGAAATAATTCATTATAGTATAAGGAAGGTAGGATTTAGAGAACAAGTAACAGTCATTTGGGGCAGATTAAGAAATGAGACCTCTGGAAGGAAAATAACATGTTACTATGATTTTTTTAAGGTTTTATATAATAATGCCTATATTTCTTTGCACTTCTAACTAAATGCCAAGTGCCTAAGATGTTAAATTATACAAAAGGATAAAAAAAATACACAGAAAATTGTGGTTTATGACTCAAATTTGCTCTTTTAATGAATATAATTGTTCCGTATTGAAATGCAAGGAAGTGGAATGGAAATGAAAGTTTGATTATATTATTAAAAATCCCCCAAAATATATTTTATATTATATGAGGAAACCTAGAGAACAGAAATGAGAGAATACAGAGAAAGAATGAAGCAGAAAGGGGTGGAAATTCTGGTGGAAATAGAAGAAAAATAAAAAGCCAAACCGTAACAAAGATAAGGCAAATGAAAGGCATGAGGGGCAGGCAGCTACTTTAACAGTGAAGCTATCTCTTTTTAAATGACAAAATATAATTTGTAATGTTTATTTTATTAAGTGATATGGTCTTCATAGTTTTTTCTAATCCTTTTAGCTTTTCACTTTTTTACTTATTCACTTGCTTATCTTTTACCTTAATTGTCCATTTCTACTCTGCACTTTTTTTCTCACTGTTTATTGCCCTTTTATTTTAGTCTCATATTCATTCTCTCCCCTCCAACTCAGTGAGCATTCCAGAAGTGTCTTTACTAGAATATTTCTATTTTTCATGCTAGAAAAGCAGTCTAGAGAAACAGATGAAGAGTATTTAAAATTATGTAAAGAAAGCAATATGCAACATTAAAATAAAAATGACAGATACAGATTTGTCCAGGATCATGTCACTTGTAATACCTGTAGGAATAGCCTTTTTATATTTTTTATATAAATAATGATGCATTTACCATAAACAGAATTGTTTTAATAAGCATATGTCCAATGAGCTGATTTTTAATTAAAAAAAATTTTCTCATTTTCTGGTAGCTTCATTTCTTCAAACTTTATGTATTTTAAAATGAAGATTCTTTTGACATTATAAAACATCAGTTTTATGTCTTTTATAGACATAAAGAGTCCTTCAATCTTCTCAAGCTTAAAACTGCATTTTGTCCTTTGTGTTTGGATAACAACTGCCAATCTTGAACTAAATTTGGTTTAACAAAGCACATACACACAAAACTCAAAGTCTCAGAGTTTCCAGAAATTACTTTATTTCAGAATCCAGTGAGTTTTTTCCCCGAGTGACATTATGCCAATGACACACTGTCTGCAAGTGAATGAACATGACAGCTTCGTCCTTCACATTTTTGTTTGCTACCTGTTTAGGTAATCAGCACTATCTGAATGCTGTTGCTAATATCAATTAAATCAGGTCAAAAGCATAACAGCAGGAAAAAGAGATCAGTCAGTTACCATATGAAAACCCAAGACGCTGGGGCACCTTATGGTATGTGCAAACAATGCACTATACAATTTCTGGAGAGAGGAAACTGGCATACTGTTGAATACTGTTTTCCTTCGGGTAAAATTTTAATTAAAAAAGCAGCATGGAAACAGGTTTTAGATCTTCACTATTCAAATAGCTGAGATAACTGTTTGAATTTTAAAATCTTATAAAATATTTCATGAAAAAGATTTCAGTTAGCTCAGTCTTTAAACTGTTTATGGTATGATTGACCAGAATTTATGAGTCAAGTGAAACCTGAAGTACATCATACAAAACTTAGGAAGGGATATTGAAAAGATGCAATGACTCCTCCTGGATCAAACTCTGAAAGCAAGCACCTGTTTTTATATGAGGGATAAGGAAAGGCAGCTCCTGTTATGCACATCTGCTGTAATTCATAGTGACTAGCGATGTCCAGAACCCTGCCATTTTTCTGCAACTCACCTGAGTGTGGCCAGACACATTTCTGTCTTACTGAGGAGTCATGCAGCAGGTTAATCCTATATTCATGCAGCTTTATCATGCAAGGTGAACAGAGAGAAAAACTCACAGAATGGCTACGTGCCTGACTCTTAAACTGGGACTTCTACATAAGCAATTCTGCATGCCCTTTTACCACACTTCTGCTCTGTGTTCAAGGATGATCACATTTGTATTCATGTAAAAGGAGTTCCATCAAGATGCCATAGCCAAGGGTAAATGTAAAAAAAATTAGAAAAAAAAAAAAAAAGAAAGTATACATTTTCTTTAATATTTTCCCTTTCTCAGTTTAACATGGTTACTAGGAGCATATGAGCACTTAATTGAAATCTTTTCAGTTTGTGAGGCACTGTGAATTTGTGCAAGAGGTAAAAGCTTCGTTAACTCTGATTTCCAGAGACTAGAGATATAGAAGTTAAAAAGATTTCTTTCTTTTCAAACAGCCCATCAGTTTGTGCTTACTTTTGGACATATGAAGATGTGACACCTGCTTAAAAAACACAGAAATATAAACACAAACCTGGAATAGTCCCAGTAGTAAAGGTCAAGCATTTTAAAAAGTCAACAGAACAAGAGCTGATATGAGGAAAAAGAAAAATCTTGCCTTTCTACCTCTAAGAGACAGTAAAAGCAACCCTAGAAATATCCATGAGGTATGTATAAAGAAGAACATGAAAAAATTTACAACTCATTGTGCTTCCCAGCTATTTTCTTTACATGAATTACACTCTTAGCATGGATCCATTAGTCTTATATTTGACAGTTAAAAGTTAAACTTCTGTTTTTGAGCCAGTCATTTATGCTACATTTATAGTAGCTAGAGGCACAAACATGCAGTTAGGAAAGTTACATTGGTGTGTAAACCTACCTTTAAATTTTCACTTTGGGGAGCACCTCTGAGATCTTCTGTGTGCCTGAGTTTGTGTCCCAGACATATCTTGACTTCATGAAAGAATTAAGTTTGACCATGGGCTACTCTTTTTTCATTTACTATATTTCTTTTAGTTCCTTACTTTCTTACATTTTCATAAGGAAAAAAAAAAAAAGCATCAAATGCATGAAATTGGTGGAAACTATAGAAAAAACAAGGGTTCTGATCTGGTCATTTAGTAGACTGTGATATCAAGTCACACCCCCACATTATTGGCATCAGCTGCACATCACCCAGGTGATCTAGACACAGCTGATAATAGGCATCTGGAGGTACCAACTTCTCTCCATTGATTGTGAAGCCACAGAATCACAGAGTCATTTAGGTTGGAAAAGACTCTTAAGATCTGTGTACAGTTCTGGCATCCTGGACAGAAACAGGACATGGAATTGCTGGATGAAGTCCAGAGGAGGGCCACGAGGATGATCATGGGACTGGAGCACCTCCCATATGAAGACAGGCTGAGAAAGTTGGAGCTGTTCAGCCTGCAAAAGAGAAGGCTGCGTGGAGACCTCATAGCAGACTTCCAGTATCTGAAGGGGGCCTATAAGGATGCTGGGGAGGAACTCTTCATTAAGGACTGCAGTGATAGGACAAGGAGTAATGAGTTTAAACTTAAACAGGGGAAGTTTAGATTGGATATAAGGATGTAAGGGTGGTGAGGCACTGGAATGGGTTGCCTAAGGAAGTTGTGAATGCTCCATTGCTGGTAGTGTTCAAGGCCAGGTTGGACAGAGCCTTGGGTGACATGGTTTAGTGTGAGATGTCCCTGTCCATGGCAGAGGGTTGGAACTTGATGATCTTAAAGTCCTTTCCAACCCTAACTATTCTATGATTCTAAGTTATCTAGAAACATCATCAAAGAAGTTTAGAGATCTAGAAATCACTGTTCTCATATAGCTAACTAGTCTGGCTTGTATACTTGGCTCCTGTTACAGAGTTATCATGGCTCTTGTTGAAAAAAACCATGGTACGGACATAGGTTTCTGTCTGAAGAAATTATGGCAGATCATCTTCTCTGCAAGTAATATGTTTAAGTGTATATATATATGAGCATCAATATTCATATGCACATAAAGCTAAATAATTTGGCTAAATATATGTTTTTTCAAACTTTTATCTGTATAGTGATAGTAGTTACAGAATTATCATAATAATATTATTTCATTCTCGTAATGAAACCGTGTTGTATATTTGATGCCCTTAAGAGTTGTTTGGGTCACTATTAGAAATAACTTCACTAATGGGGACTTGAGAGCTTCCTAGGAGATACAGAAAAAGACAGTTCCATCAGTACCTGTGGCAAATCAGGTCTCATAGACAGCTATTCTAACACCTGTAGTATTTCCTTTTTCTCATCATATATGGGATCAAGTTTGTAAGAAAGCATAGAACTCAAAATTTGATCTTGTAGATAAGGCTAAATGTCCAGTTGAGGGTCTCTAACGTACTAGCTTTGTTCTGTTCCAGATCCACCAATCCTTGTTCTATAAAGAACTGGAGTTAGGGAAAGAGTTAATTTCTTTTAGATGCTATTTAAAGTAGAGAAAAGCCATTCCTCTGTTTCTCTCACCTTTTATTGGACCATTTTCCACTCTAATTTTGGTTGTATCTTTCTCCCTGCTTTTTTATTTTCCAGTATTCTGGTCTAAACCTTCTTCATTACAGCCCATAGTCCCTCATCTTGTGCAGCTCCTGTCCTAAATTAAAATCTTTCTATACAACTATTTGCTTTCTTAAGAATAACAGAAGTAAGGCCATCACAACCCTTTCTGTATGATTACATCGTGGGTCACATATCCTGTTCACAATATATTTTACTCAAACAAACAAACAAAAAAAAAAAACAACAAAACAAAACAACCCAACTTATTTGTTCTGTGAGAATATTTTCACATTTCTCACCTAACTCAAACAGTCAAAAATGGCGAAAGATATGAAGTGTTGATTTAGGGAAACCATTTGACTAATATGGGTAAAGTCAATGCCTACATCCAAAATATAGGTGTGTTGGGTTTCAGGGGTGTTATAAACCTTATTTACTTCTATTTAGTGGTTATTACAATAGAAAAATGAACTTTTTACTGATTAACCACCTATATAGGGTTACATATAACCTTGGTATTTAAAAGTTTGCACTGTTAATTTTCTCTATTCTTTTTTTGAAATTTAGTAGTGATTTCTATTCTGATGTTTTCAAGTGAAAGCCTGATAATAATTTTCCATGGAGAAATTGGCTTTCACAGAATTTTTTCTAACACATAGCAGTGCACACAATCTTCTTGTGTGCCACGGGCCTCTACTAATTGCTAAAGTACCTTGCAAGGCGACATCTAAAGTACTTCCTTGCTAATAATAGTGAAAGGATTATAAGATGCTTAGTATAAGAAGATACAGATATGCAATAAAGGCAGACTTCAGTTGTATTTTACGAATAACATAGGTATGCTTACTGATTAAATTTTCTCACCATTACATAAAGATAGTTTCGTGGTTAAGTAATGAATGTACATGGAATACTCTACAGATATTCCTTGTTATTCTTTTGGGTAGCGCTGTTAACAAAAGCTTTTTCCAAAATGGGAAGTGTGCCTAGTCAGAACTTTGTCTGTTTATATAAATTATACATACACATAAACTAAGCATATAGATTTATGTTTTCTGTGACCCTTTTAACTCTCTGTACTTGCTGCTAAGTTGTATATTTTTCCATAGGAACACTGTAACTCATAAGGAAATGACTAACACTGAAAACTCAGTTAAGTCTCAAGAAAAGGCATTAGTTCTGAGGCCTGGCACTCCTTTTGGGAAATCAGAGTTTTTATTGCCAGATAAATTAGTGTTTCAGAAGTATGAATACAGATGCTGTTTGCAAATTTGTCACAATCTGTCTTCCAGCAGAACAAATTTATACTGTATATAGTAATGGAAAACAGAAAACTGGATATTTCACTAAATTGCAGCTGTGTATGAAAGATTTATATGGTCATTTTGTGTCAGGAAAACATATAGGTCTTACAGTATTTCAGTTCAGTATTCCACAAAGAACTTTGGTATTCTTATTTTAAAGTTATTTTATACTTTTGAACAGAATAAATATGATATAATATTTGGTGTAGAGAAAGCCATACATAATACCTATGTTTATCAATGTTTTACTGCAGAAGATGGCTGTGGTAAAAACCTTGTTATTCTCACTACAGCCTAGACTGACCATATATGAGAATTTCCAGTCTGCAAGCCATTTTCATAATTCCTGTGTCCACTCAGTGCAGTATTAAATGCTTTAGAGGATTTGTATATCAAGCTAAGTGGGCAATTATAAAAAAAATGCCCAAACTGACTAAGTCACAGCTTTATTTTTATTATAATCAAATTAATTTAGAGATTTAATATTTTCAAATAACTGAAGACTGCACTCAAATAGCAAGGTTTTTTTTTGCTTGCATGCCTTCACATAATGTAGTCCTACTTTTACTTTTGTTTCTTTTTTCTTTTTGTCCTACTCTTAATTCCCTTACAGCAGCTATTCTTCAAAACAGGAGCTAACACTTTGTGCGGTTGTGAAGTACTGGTTCCAATTACTCTCAGCAACTAAAACCACAGTTTATTTTAATAGGCTTTGCAGTAAAACAAGGCATATAAAAATCAGATGCATAGGCAAAGAATTTTTCATCTTTAATCATTAAGCTACCAGTACAAATTGAGCCCTGCAGTTATTTCATTCCCAAAGGACACCAGACATTTAAAGAATTCAGAGGATTAAATATTTGTGTTTGAGTGAACACGCTAAGTGTTTTTGCGGTTGCTATCACTAAAACTGTGTTTCAGTACATTGTTTTAAATGCATACAATGCACGTTCTCTCTAAATGATAGCTTGTAACTCTTCCTAGATACAGGGCATTAAGGGCATCTGTGTTATATTACCAACCTTCCCACAGGTGCCAACAGTTTAGTTTCTAATATATTGTTACTCTTTGTCAATACAGAAAACTTAAACTTAGCGTTTTTTCTTTGGTAGCAAAGAGCTACATGCTACAATCAGTTATTTCTATGACAAAAAAGATATATTGCTGGAGAAAAGTGTATTCTTCCTCTGAAAGACAGGAAGCCTTTAAAATCAAAGTATGTTCTATGCAAATTATTCACAGTATTTGCCACATGTGAAAGACTTGTTTTCTCATAGGAATGTAAATATGGAACAGGTGAAGTTTTTATCACACTGCTATTTAAAAACACTGAGAAATTAAGAGCAAGATAACAAAATCCCTAACCATTGTGAGAGAAATGGGTGAGAACTTATCTCAGATACAGCGACCCACTGATACATACAATGGGCCAAATTAAAGTTGGACACATAAGGTTTAACATTTTTCAGAATAAATGCTTCTTGATACTGCACACCAAATAATTTTTTGATTTCTGCATAATGAGTATATTTCTGTATGCAACAAAGATGTGTCAGGGTTGCTGGCTTCTCAGATAGCTATAGCACCGAGTGCTCTGTTAATCTAACATTTTAATTTATGTTAAAGCCAGTTCATTACTTTCAAAATCTCTTTGTCCTCACAAGTGTTTCAGCTACTGTTGTAATCTATGTTAAACCTCTGGTTACATATAAAGTGTGACAAAGTCACAATTTCCATGGTCTTGCAGAATCTTTCCATTTAACTTCTCAAGACTATCAAGTTAGAGAAGGAAGTTAGGAAATGCTTCTCAGTAAGGAGCTACAAGTTCCAGTCTGTTACTGAGTCTAGCTTTTTAAGAATGAAGATGAAAGATGTAAATTTACTGTAGTCTTCTGAGTTTTAGCACTTGGAACTTATTCAGAAGCCTTCTATGGGTGCATTAATGACTCAGGCTTTTGGGTTCTAGAATAAAAATACATGCACTATTTACCCTATCTATGCCAAGTAAACTAATGAAGATGTCAGCTGAACATTATATAGATCAACATTAAATATGCCTGTTTTGTATTTGCTTCAATCTGTACTCCTCTTTTGTTGTAGTTAATTAAAAATTGAGACAAATAAAATTGTAAATATATGTTACTTCTGTCTTTTTTTTCTTATGCTACTGTCCTGTGTTCAGCAGTAGTAGTCATTTTTCCCCTTCTTAGTACCTGATGCAGTGCTGTGTTTTTGACTCTCAGCCTGAGAACAGTGCTGGTAACACTGACATTTTTACTTGTTGCTCAGTAATGTTTACTCTGACCGAGGAACTTCTGAGTCTCATGCTCTGCCAGGGAGGAGGGGAAGCCAGAAGGAAGCAGAGACAGGACACCTGACCCAAACTAACCAAAGAGGTATTCCATACCACAGCACATCATGCCCGCTATATAAATCAGAGGCAATTACCCGGAAGGGTTAGATCACTGCTTGGGTCAGGCTGGGTATCAGTCAGCAGGTGGTGAGCAGTTGTATTTGCTTCCTTTGTTATTTCCCTTTTCATAATTATTATTGGAGGTAGCAGCAGTGGTTTGTGTTATACCTTAGTTACTGAGCTGTTCTTATCTCAGCCTGTGGGAGTTAAATTCTTTAGATTCTCCTCCCCATCACTCCAGGAGCCAGGGGAGGAAGAGGAGGGTGAGTGAGCTGGAAGCTGCGTGGTTCTGTGCTGCAGGCTGGGGTTAAACCACAACAGCTGCATAACTTTTGTCTTTGTGACATTGAGTAATTCTAATTCTCTTACGATGTTTATATGGTCTTCTTAAAACTCTGATATACAAAGTGGACTAAGTACAATGTGTATACCTGAATAAGGGATTGTACCTGTTTTCAAGAATAATTTCTCGAGTATTAAACAGCTATTTACAATGGGAGAGCTGAATAATAACCTAATTTTTCCAGTTCTGTCCACAGATTACAAAGGCATCCTGGTTGTGTCAGAAATTGCATACCAATGTTATTACTAAACCAAAAGCTGTGTATAGGCTGTATACTCAAAATTACCTTTCCTTGAGCCACAAGTTTGCCTATTCAGGACTATACGTGCACTTTAGTCATTCAGCATTCCCAGTATCTACAGTATTGGGCATCCCAATAACATTTTGTAGTTTGGACACAAACACTCAAGTCCTAACTAATCAGAATCTGGGGTACTTTAAATTCCAATTCCTACATTTGAAGTTTAAAATCTGGTTTGGAAAACATTCCCCTAAATGTTCATGTCCTGTCACCTCAGCTATTGTCTATATATCATTGACAAGAATCTCTAATTAGCAAGTGTCTTGAAAAGCATTAATAATGTACTCTTGCAGTGATATCATCCTTGCATGAAGGGAGTGGAACTGATAGGGTTATCCAATTCACAAGTATGAATTTTGTATAAAGAAATCCAGATGGACTGGAGTACGTACATGTGTAAGAGGGCAAGTGCAGGATGTGCCTGAGAGAGAGGGGCTGCAGATGGTGTTTGACTGTTGAACTGAGAATATGTATCTGTAATTTATCTGGAAGATGAGGTAAACAGCGCATTAATTAAATTTGCAGATGATACCAAATTGGAATGTGCTACAAACACCGCTGAGGAAAGATGTAAAGCAAAGTGACCTAGAAAAGGTTAGAAACATAAGTGAGAATTTAAAAAATGATGTATAGTC
>JAOEHX010022713.1:0-26922 GCA_025448015.1 Bolborhynchus lineola
AGGAATAAAGATTTAAGTGGTGTTTAGTTGGCACAGCCAAGCTGAGGAACCAAAAGCAGCCAAGTGACAGTGTACCTGCAATGGTTAAAACAGGTTTGAAATAATCCAACAGGCTCAGACTTCAAACAGCAGGTTTCCCAAAAGTTGGATACACTTAAACCCATGTGTGCTTATACATGGTTATAAATGTATAGAACCTGTGGCTTAAGTTCAGCTCAGAAAACACAATGAAACTAAGTTCTTGTTCCAGCTCCCAGTACACAGCTGCAGTCACTTAGCTCATTGTACCAGGCTTCAGCAGAAAGAGGAGAATGTATTTGCAGTTAAAGCAGCGCTCTGCACTTACAGAGCTCCTGCTCCCACCTTTGCTGTGCTTCATGATCTCCTGAGGCTTCCAGCCAGTGCCCTGTGCAGAAGCAGTGTGTGGCTGCATGAGGAGTTGTGGCACCTCTTATGTGCCCAGCATGTTTGCACAGTGGATGACTTGGCTCTTGACATAAAACAAATAGCACCAAATGTTCTGAAGGTAAAGGAACCGGGGTGCTCACCTGCCAAGTGCTCCAAAATACAGACTGCTTCAGTCTCACTGCAGCTGCAGAGTCCCAGTTGATGCCTGTTGCCTGCACCACTGAAATCAAACTCTTCCAATTCACACTGACATTTTTCAGGTAAAGAAGCAATAATTGCTGCCATTAGTCTTGCTTCAGACAGAAATATTGTGGCATATTATTTGGGAAGGTATGTAAGTTTATTAAAACTAAAATGGTTACAGTGTACAGCTCTATGGTAGAGCAGTATCATTATATTGGTACAAAAGCCTTACTGCATTACAGGAAGTAAGTTGTATGAGCTGGGTGAGATGGTTCACCAGCACATAAACTGCTGAATAAACAAAGTGTTTGGGTTTGTTTTGGTTTTAACCAAAAAGAAGCCCACATGGCAGCAACAACCACACAGCTGAGGGCACCAGACAGGCTCAGGGGCAGCCCTGATGAGACGTGTCCCATACAGCTGTGGTGGCACACACTAGGGTTAGGCTGCAGCCTATGTTAGGTGAGGCTCTGCAGGCTGCATCCCAGAAGTGCTGCTATATAAAAGCAGCCTCCAGCTGATTCATGGCTCCAGCAGCATCTACCCTTGTGCAGCCCCTGCACTGATATGAATATTGAGCCTTTTGGCTGACAATAGAGTTTTATCAAGCAGAGAAAGAGAGAAACTACTCAATACGAGTTAGTGGGAGCTGTTAAAACCAGGCTTTTCCACAGAGGAGCAGGAATTAACATTCAAGACAGGGAAGTAAGCACAGTAGGATTTATTTTTGCAGCCCAGCATGCTTGTAAACTGCACAGTGATATGTGGAAAAAATGAAGGGATCCATACCACTAGCATATGGATCAGAGGCTCCATGTCAAACTGTGAACAGTGTGACTACTATTTGGCAGTTTTCTGCTCAAAATATTTGTGACAGCAACAAGTCAGCGCTGCCACAAAGATGACAAATTCTTTGAAGTCTACTTGGGAATCGCCGTTTTCATCCAGGTTCTTGAAGACTTTGTCAATAGCATCCTTGTCCTTCCCTGACTGCAAGAGAAAATAGCAGGTTGAGGTGAGAGGCGGCACAAACCCTAATGCAGCAGCATCGCTACCTATGTCATGATCACGGGCACTGTGGTGCTCCAGGCCCACACCAGTGTGTGGGGAGGGCCCCTGGGGGGTGTGAGGCTGATGCCAGCTCAGACAAATTGTACCTTTCTATGGGGATAGAGATTTAGTTAACTGGAAGCTGATGGGGTGCAATGGGTCCTGCGTACAGCCCTGCCATAGGCCTGCCCAGAATATCAAGTTGTCATACTCTGCTAGCAAGACTTCCCTCCATGCTTTCTCTTTGCTTATTTTATGTATTATATCTCTGGGTATAAAGCCATGAGTTCCTGCACACCATGTTTGGTTGAGACAATTGCTCAGCACCCAGCACAGGATGTGGGGCTGATGTACCTCTGCCTACCTATCTCTTTGGGAGCCACACATCTTCTTCTCTAGCTGCCCGAAAAGCACATCCTTCCAATGGGAGTGCATGCCACTGCTGTCCTCATGCTCAGGCTGAGGGCTCTGGGTGACAGCAGGACCGAGCTTGAGCCCCAGAATCCTCATGGCACAGGCACAGACTCCAGAAGCACGTGCTCCTTCCTGCATTTCTTACACCTCAGAGCTGTCATGCACCTGCATGGAGAGGCACATTTTCTATGTTTAAAACACCATTCATTATGATTAAAGCTGTGTAATGCAGGCCCTGAGGTGAATTAAATGCCAGGCATTCCCCATCGGCTCCCCTGGGGAGGCTCGGCTGGAGCGGGGGCAGTTTTCAGCTTTGTAAAACGATGCTTTCCTGGAGCAAATGTCAGATTTCAGCTTCATTAAATATTTTCTACCCCAGAAAAGGTGCAAACGGCCTGCAAAGAGCTTCGAGTGTTCCTTCTGGCCTTGGTGCCCGGCTCCTGAAGCAAGCGAGATGCTGAGATTGAGTTACAGCAGCGAAAACAGCAGGAAAATCTTGTCATAATTCTGATGAACTGGCTAAACCAGGACATCCCAAGGCTGATGTTAAGCAAGGCACCATTCAAGTAAAAAAAGAACACATATATATTCGATTTTAACAACATGTATATTAAAATGAAGGCTTTTTCTGAAGAAATTTTCACGAGGGATTTTTGGCTCAGCTCCCGGCGCCGACCGTCTCCAGCGCCTTTAGAAAATGCAGTTTTTAATATAAACAGGGGATGGCAGTAGAGACCTACCCAGTGTAGGGAACAACCGGGTGGGATTTGTTGAAGCTGAGCACTACAATACTAGAATGAAATTCTATATACTTTGGCAATTTAAAGTAGTTACTGCCTTAATTGACATCTGAAGCACTTCCTGATCATGATCTAGTTAATTCGGTTTCCCATTCTGTGATTTCACCTTTCACTTCAAATGCATGCACCTCTAAAATCACTATAAATTGAACCAGTTGCTTAGATTTGACTGACGGATGTGCCTGAAAGGTTTTACCCTTTTCGATTGGCAAATCACGTTAATTTTTAATTTTATAAGTGAATATTTGAAGTTATTTAGTGAAATATGTGAACTGATTTTAGCCTCTGATTCACTGCTGCAATGCACATATGGGAGTTATTCTTTGGAAACTCTTTATACCTGAGTCCAATCCTTCAGTCCTGCGGTATGGATTTATTTCTGCCTCTGACTGATTCAAGACTTTTCCAGGTAGGGGTGAGCTGTGTCAGCTATAACCAATTCTGAGAGCAGAAATGTTCATTATTTAAAAGTCTCTGTTTCCCAGAACATTCTTGCAGATAACAAAAAAAAAAAAAAAAATGGATGTAAATGTCAGGAAAATGCAGATAGAACATTTTTTGTGAAGCCAGACACATTATCAGTTTCTTTCTTGCAGTTACTGCTCGGCAAGACAGGACATGGTTGGTTTAAATTTATTTTAAGTGCTGGCATAAAACGTTATTCTGTGCTTTCTTTTTTTCCCTAGAATAGGTAAAATGGGAGAGATGGAGATTAGAACATAAGAGGACTTTCAGCTATTCATCTTCCGGGAAAATCCGTTTTCCCAGCAGTTTCAGGAATAGGTTGAGCCAATAAGAGCAGCTGTGGGGAACTGGAAAAAGTGGTGCCTGGTCAGTAAATGTAGTCAGGAGCAACCTTTGAGAGTCATCCCGTTTGGTAGCTGTCTGGTACTGTGGCTCCCCAGCTTTACTTAGACCCAATGTCAAGTTTCTGTGGGATTTCCTTTCCCCCTTACAACTGTGGTTTTGTTGTTGGGTTTGGTTTTCTGTATGTGGAAGTGCCACAGGTAACACACAGCTCCATGATCAGGAGCAGGACTCTTCCTGTTACACTGCTGGGTCACGACCACTGAGCTGTTTTAGTTATTTCAAAGCCATTTTCATCTGTTCCCACAGAGCTATCTGGGTTCTTTTTCTGAATATTGCATCTGTGTTTAGTCTGAGTCATAAATCCAGCAGGCACAGATTTCATATGGTTTGCACAGAAAGACACTAAATTGTATCACGTACCTCACCTGCAGTGCCATAAAGCTTTTGCTATAATATAGTAAGAATGTTGAATACCTACTAAGAGAAATCATATATATTATATATATATAAAAAACCTACTTAAATGCACCTGATTATTACAAACACGTATATTGTAAAATACTTTTTCAGGTCTTTCTTTTACTATCGAAGACAAATGCAAATGGTTTGCTCTGAGTTTGTCTGTTGTTCCTGTTTATGCATCATTTTGATGAGCACACTGAGTACATAGTTTAAATACCCAGAGAAAGTAAGCATATAAATATTTAGAGAGATTTCCCATCTGCAATTGAGATCTTCAATTGCGGACACCATAACCACCTTCACAGCAGTTGTGGCATGATGTGAGCTGATACATTTGGGGATAAAATGAAGAAGCAGGTGAATTCTGAAGGTAAAACCCAGTCAGAGTTAGAATCAGTTTACACAATATGTGCAAAACCTTTTTTATTTTAAAGTTTTCTACAGCCCATTGAGTATTTCCGGATACAATTTCCCTTACAATGTACTAAACCTCACATCTGCATGCTACATAAGAATGATGCCATGCTGTTCTCTTACCGCAAGGAAGTTCGGGAATTCGTTTTCCAGGAGGGTCTTTAGCTCTGCTTTGGTGAGGGTTTGCCTATCACCATCAGCCTTTGCATACTTGTCAAAGACAGCAATGATCATTCCCATCGCAGTTTCCAGCTGAGACATGTTGCTGCTGCTGGAGTCAGGCTTCCTTCTGAGTAGGAACAGCCTCAGGGCTCTCTTGGAGGGTGGACACTGGTCTTGTTCTGGGGTTCTTTATGCAACTGTCCCATCCAATCAATGGTCGCACACCAGAGGGACAGTTAACCCTTAGCAAACATCTGTATCTGGGCACTGCTTGGAGTACACACCCCTATGCAGCTATTCACAACTCAGGTTTTATCAGCCTGGTGTGCCTGGTACAACCAGTTGCTCACCAGTAGCAGCCAGTCTCTCCTTCAAGACACACAGTGTGACTAACAAATGAAAATCAGATTATGTTACTGGCTGTTTGCTCAAGAATCAGATTTGTTCCTGATAGCGCAGCTTCAGTGAAGTATATGCTGGCCTGCTCAGGAGGAGGAAGAGGAGCATCTCACTTCCCCTTTAGTTAGGGACTCTGCAAAGTGCTGCCTGTGCTGAGCCAACAGCAGACATAGATGGCCACCTCTGCCATGCAGGGGACCCTGCTGTAAACCAGATGGCTCACTAGCACACACTGGGGATGGGATTCATTGGATCAAAAGTACAGGTCTGCTGTGCAGACAGCTGACTTAGTCCCTCTGGGCTCGCACTCAGCCCATAGAAGATGCCTGAAGCAGGTCTGATGAACACCTCTTCAGGGCCAGTAAATGGAGCCTTGCAGAACCGATCCACAAAGAACTTGCTCAGATGGGGATATCTGAAGGGATAAATCTGATACTTGAGCAAACAGCAAGTATCACTGTCCATTTTGATCTGCAATGAAACAACTTGTTATTGACCCTGTGCAGCCTCAATCCTTGCAATAAAATGGGCTGTACTGAAAAAAAAAGGCCACTTTGAAGACCTGTGGTCCTGTGACCAGCTACAGCAACACTGGGGTTTGAAATTCCTGGCCAAGCAGCAGGGTAACTTGGCCTCTCTTGAACTGGGCTATCATGCATGAACGATGCTGATGAGGGTAGGTGCAGAAGACCCGGACTGTGGATTCCTAGAGTTAAACCTGAGTTTGGATGTCTTTGGGAATACCTTTGCATGCTTGAATTTTCCAGTCACCTATGCCATAGGTAAGTTAGCAAATAATGGTTTTTAACTGAGAAAAATTTAAAACACTAAACTCTTTTCTCCCAGACATCCCTAGCCCCTGTTCCCCAGGCAAAATCTGCCCTGTAACATCTACAACCTCTCAGAGCAAGACTACACATCACAAGTACATGGAAATTGAACACCTTTCTGAAACAATCCTGCCACGATTTTCCATCTTACGTTCCCCAACAAGGGATTTTGCATTTCCCAAGCTGTATGCTTTATTCAAACAGCTCACGAGAACTACTTGTTCCTGTGAATTCAACCTTGAGGCATAGTTACATCTGATTGCATTAAGTGGGTAAGGGTTTAAATAAAGTTTGAAGTTTTTACATTAAAGTGCGTGTTGAAACCTGTGAGGCTCCTTCAGAAGGAAAAAGAGAGCAAACAACTGGCCCTTGTTAGCTATCAGCACCATCTGGTGTTAGCATGCACACGCAACCACAGCCACTGGTGTGTCAAGTGCCAGGAACTTTTCTTTGTCCTTTACTGATACACATCTGTAACATGAATGGCAATGAAAAATGATCATTAAAGAAAAATCAGCTCCTCCCTAACAGAAACCTAACAAAATAAAATGTCTGCTTGACATTTGAATCATGAGCGTCAGTTTTAGTCATGCAGAAGAAGGAAAAGGGTGGCCCAAAAAGGCAGAAGGGGAGATCATCAGCTTCAGTAGACAGGATGTCAGCGTGTCCACACCTTTGCCATGTAACCTGGCAGAAAAGGTGTCCTCATTCTTGACCCATTTTCCCCTGCAAACACAGGTGATGCACAGTTCTTGAGAAGACGGCTATAAAAGTGCTAGAGCACAAGACAAACCACAGGCCTTGAATTTCTACACACTGGAAGGTCACTGTGGTAGCACTGCCGTGGTGGCCTGTTTGGTTTTTAATGTGTTGTATTTGTATTCATGCCTGTTCATGCACATCAGTACTGCCTGGGCTTTTCAATTCACACTTTTCCTATTGCTTAAAGATTTTCTTACCATTTGTTTTTCATCAGAAATAGCAGTTCTGTGCACAGGGCACAGACTACTGCAACTGTTTGTAAAACCAAAACAGACTACAACTAGGAGGCACACACGGGAGAGCAGTGTTTTGATGCCAACTCATCTATCCAGCTGACAGTGAGGTAAGCTTTCTTCTGTGGGCTTGTTTAACCTGTATGTTGTTTTAATGTAAACAGTATCCCTTGTTTGCTTCTTTCAGGTTTATTTCTTTGAAGAATGGTACAGGCAATAGTTTGGATGGGTAGTCACCAAGGCTTTATACAGAATTAGGTCCTGGTGCTCCTAATTTGGGCCCAAGGTTTACATGCTTCATGTGACACAAACATGGGCTGTCACACTCACAGTTTTCAAAAGCCATTCAGATATACTCAAATTTGATGGCATTTGGCCATTTATTCAGGCTTACATGAGATTTTTGTGACCATGTTCTAGTTTTCTCTTAGAGAATATATTTTATCCTATGCTTTTTGCAGCAGTGCCTGTTTTGGAAAGGTCTGAATAAATATTTTTGTCAGCTCTATTCTGAAGAGTCATTTGTGTCAACAGCCAGCTGAGTACCTGAAATAGGATAGCTGAAATAGGAAACTTCTATTAGACCTTATCATCCCTTATTCCAATAGGTGCAGGAAGTTACATGAGAAAGACTTTTTGACAAGTTCCACTAATCTGCTATGTATCTGAATAGAAGCACAGGAGGAAGAAAACACAACCTGAAATGACAAATTTGCAAATTTGCTGGTTTCTTAAGTTCTTTCTTGCCATAAGTACAAAAAAGCAGCTAATTTTTCTCTTAGCAAGAGGATAACATCTGAACCATAAGCATTGCATATTCCACACTGAGATAAAATTATCAAGCCCCTCAGGTTTTCCAGTGTCCTGGATTGTTTGTTGAACTCCACACCCTTTATTTAATGAAGAGCAAGGTTTACCTTTGCACTGCTTCTGAAAACTTGTTCTAAGTCTGGTGAAATGTTCAAAGGTTGTTTTGTTTCCACAATGCACGGTACATTTATTTACATCTAGAGATTAAATGATGCAGTCACTACATTGGTTGAAAAGCAGTTAGAAAGGTTTGACTAAACAGGTAGTGGTGATGCACAGGCAGAAGAGGAGGTCATACAAGCACAGATGTTCAGTGACAAGCTGTATAGGTTCTGTTAATTATATACCCATAGGCCTTCATTATTTTATTAACATTTACTTCTCGAAATATCCTTAAATCATATTTCACAATTGCAATTTATAAGCTGACATACTGTTTAAATGAAGTTTAAAAGCAGCAAAAATGAAGAAGGGCAAAGTTGGCTGACTGGCTGTGTGACATTGAGAGCTGGGGTAATAACACTGTTGTCTGGCAAAGCTGTACCATGGGAAACATGCTTCATCATTGTATATTGATGCTACTCAAACACATTTATTAGTGCACTAGATGTAGCGATGTTAGACTGTAAAATCAATGAACACATTGCAGAAAGTAAATTAATATTTGCAGTGTAAATAATCCCGTCTAGTTCCAGCCCTTGACTGAATCATTTCCTGGATGCTATTCTCTACAGGGATTTAATACTTCGGTCTTAAGGTTCATGATATTTGGACTTCCAGACTATTTTATTTTTAATTGTAATGACAGAGAGGTGACGGCCAAAGGTTAACTGAATATTGTCCATTCAAGTGTTACTGCAAAAGATGGTTGAAGAAACTCAATAAGACTCGATTTAGTTTTAGAAGCAGCATTCCTTATTGCAGCTCTTGGCACACATGCAAATCATTTTGCCAAGGTGAGTGTGCATGAAGTCTACAAGAAGCATCCATATATACAATGAACTCACACATAATAAATTATGTGAATATTTACATATTCCTGGGAGGTGTTTCACATATTCACTGGATTTCCTGGAACTAACTGTAATGTTTGCATTTTACTTACTCATGCACTTCCTTGCTGGGTGATGGTCTCAAGGAGTCTCTGGTGGTGGTGGATAGTCTTCCTCACTTGTCCACTGATTGACCTCTGTGTTTGTGCATGTGCAAAAGACTCTTGAGTATTACTTAACAACCATGGTTTAGGTCAGTTTGTTCTGATTTGTTCCTTATCTCAAAGAACTGGCCTCATCTGTCTTGGTCATTCCTTTCTTATGTTCACATCAGGTTGACTATGGAGGGGTGACCAGGCCTCAGCTGTCTTGGTTACTCCTTCTTTGTCTTCAAAGGTTACCCCTGTTTTACACATACCCCAAGGCCACACCAGCCCATCTTGCTCTCAACAGAGCAGTCCCAATTTACAACCTAACATCTTACAATTAAGAGATCAGTTTTAATTTACAACTTAGCATTTTAGCTTACACAAGTGCTGTAGTCATGATTTGAGTAATGCGATTCCTCAGCCAGTCCTACATGAGCAGTTCAATTGTCATTTGCTCTACCTTGACACATAAAATCCTGCTCCGATGTAAGCCACCACCATGCTGAGCTGTGGTGAAGAGAGTAAAAAGTTGTTCTATGGCATGGTCAGAAAGAATAGGAAAAAAAGAGAGGAAAAGGAAAAAGAAAAATAATGAGAAAAAGATAAGAAAGGAAAAAAGAAAAGAGCAAAAGAAGGAGAAAGAAAAGAAAGGAAATGAGCTGTGAGAGCTGATGGTTGTCGTGTAAACTTTAAAACAGACTGTGAACCTTTTAAAGGAAGTTCCTATTTGTTAGATAAAAGCATGCAAGAATGACTGAGCCAATACCAAGAAAGCTTTCAAAAGATTTTGCATGCAGAGAGGTCTATTTTGGCCATGTTAAACTCTCATGAACTAAGCAATACTGTTTTTCTTTTACTGTACAAGAGCATTTCTCAGAGGGAAAGAATCCCTAAAAGAAAGTCGAGTTCTGTTGAGAGTCAGTGAAGGAAACATATGAAGAAAAACACTTTGCATCCCCCATAAAACTGGGTTTTTTTACATTCTAAAGTATGAATTTATGCATATGTTGAAGCAATGGGAAGTGCTGACCTGCTAGCACAGAACTCTGTGTTGAATGAGGGGATATCCATGTACACCAGGAAGATTTACAAGGCAGTTTGGGTGAGTGGAAGGTCCCCAGACACACACATTTTACTGAGCTGGCTGCTTTTAGTTTCCAGACAGTAATCACGGGGTAGCACAGCTGATACGAAGCAGTGGGGCTTTTTCAGAAGGCAAACACTGACATCATTCTGTTGTTAATGGGACAGCAAAGCAGCACAATGGGCTCAGAAATACCCAAAGGTGGGGTGGGAAAGGGGAACCAGAGCATGCCTTCCTAATAGACCATTTAACTTCAGGTTTCATGCATCAGAAAAAAGAGAAGGCCTTCCACAAATAGGGAAATGAAAAATCAGCTGCACAGAACTGGGAACGTCCTTGACTTGGAGAGGGGAACCAACCATGAATAGGCTCCCACTTAAAGCCAGAAGAAGCTCGAGTGTGTTGAGGAAATAAAGTCATGACTATAGAAGTTGCATTATTTTGGCCAAAATTTATATTTTGAATGTGTTTAAATCTATCTAGATGGACTACCTACTGGGTGCACTTAATAGTCATTGGTGTGACAATTACTGGTTATGGTGTCTCGGAAGTGGCCTGTGCCTGTTTGAAGTGACACCCAGGCCCACTGCTCACATGACTTTGCTACCATGCTGTGGATCTGAAGGGGAGGTAAGAAACCAGTTGTGTTTGTTTCTACACAGAGACAATTGACTCCTTTTCCCTTCTGTAGCACTTGACTGACATGGCAGCTACTCTTTCCATTTCCTTTCTTGCTCAATAGCAGTCCCTGTTCAGATTAGACCTGGAGTTTTTAGGGTAAGGTTAATCTGTATTTAAAAAGAAAGTTAAACAACAAACTGTAATATTGTATAGCTGCTAAATTAGGAAAGGAGAGTTATTCTATCTGAGCAAACCCAATCAGACCACTGGTGGCTTTGGACTGTCTGTCACTATTACCTGACCTTGTTCTGCTGTCCTCATTGGAGATGTTTGTTTTGTTGTTTTGAATTCTCTCTCCAGAATTAAAAGCTATAAAGCAAAAAATGGAGCAATACCTATTACTTGCTTTCATGATGTATTTCCACAGCATTCCCAGCAGCCATGGGTCTCAACTGTGTTAGGCCAGGTAATGTGCAGATACGTCCTCACTCCTGGCTAGCAGAGCCGGTCATTCAAGTTTAGGATAACTTGAATGTTGTCTGTCTTTAGTCTGCAAATAATAGTGGACTAAAAAAATAGTGCTGAGCTTACTCACTCTCTGCCTTACCCTCTTTATAGCTCTCTACCTCTGTGAAGCTGAATACTTCCTTAGAGAAAGTTATGAAGTAACTTTGATAGGCGTAAAATAAGGCTGTAGAAGATGTTGCCAAGCCTTGGCAACTGGCTCTGCTTTGGAAAAATGACAAGGAATTAATTCCTATCACATCCCATCAGCCAACAAAACCCACCAGTGCCCAGCACCAGACCACAGCACTTTAGCCAATGCCTTCTTACTGGAATGTAGGAGTTCATCAGAATCCTTCCTCCCATCTCGGTATTTCATATTATGTAGAAAATGAGAAGCATCTATACAGTGCCCCTTTGATCTGTGTATTTGTTTGTCACTCATATTTGCTGATTCCTGTTTGCAAAGTACTGAGACAAGACCACTTAGTAAAAATAAAATAACACAAACCCCTCTAGAGCCACCCTCGTTGTACCTCTCCAGCATGAGCTATAAATAAATTCTGATAATCTTATAGATTTACTATCTAGTTTATTTCTGCTGTTAACTATAAAGGATGTGGCAATATACCTTGATCTGGAGTCTGATGGTGAAATAGATGCAGAACACAAAATTACATTTAGGTTTGAAAGCCTAGTTCATCGAGGCAGAATAAAACCAACATAGCATCATCTTTAGGTTAGTGGAAACACGGACGGACCCTGTGAGCCCCATGATACACTTCAATCTCCCCTTAGGTGGTATTGTTCCTTAAATTTGAGATCTATTTGAAGAATAAGGTCCTTAAGAGAGAAGTAGGTAAAAATATTATCGTAGGTAAAAATATAATAGCTCAGACAAAGTCTTGATTTCAACTTTTATCTCTCAAGCAGTGCTAGGAACTAGGCAAAAATTAGGATTCAAACAAAACTCATCCTGTTTGCACAGATCAGACTTTCTCCTTGGACATAGCGTGTATCCAGAGTTGCACTTGACTAATGGAGGAGTGCTTTTAATGTGAATATTCTTAACTAGCTGCATGAAGACATTCTTAAGTCAATTTGGGCTGGAGCTTTTGGGGTTTTGAGAATGGTGTCAGCTCTGCAGTGGTTCTTCATGTCAGCAGTACAGAGAAACCACTTCAGATCAAGTCTGGTTTCAAACAAATTTTAGTCAACCAAGTTTAATATCTGTGGTGGTTTTAGCTGGGGTAGAGTTAATTTTCTATGTAGTAGCTGGTATGGGGCTGTGTTTTGGGAATAGCGTTTGTAATTCAGGGATGAGTTTGTTACTGTTGAGCAGCACTTACACAGAGCCAAGGCCTTTTCTGCTCCTCGCACCACACCACCAGCAAGCAGGCTGGGATTGCACAAGGAGTTGAGAAGGGATACAGATGAGACAGGTGACCCCAACTGACCAAAGGGATATCCCATACCATATGGTGTCATGCTCAGCATGTAAAGCTGGAGGAGGAAGAAGAAGGAAGAGGGATGTTTGAAGTGATAGTGTTTGTCTTCACAAGTAAGTGTACACGTGATGGAGTCCTGCATGCCTGGAGATGGCTGAACACCCACCTGACCATGGGAAGTGAGGAATGAATTCCTTGTTCTGCTTTGCTTGTGCACAGCTTTGCTTTACCTGTTAAACTGCATTTACCTCAATCCACGAGTTTTCTCACTTTTACCCTTCTGATTCTCTCCCCCATCCTGCCAGTGAGCCAGTGGCTGTGAGGGACTGAGTTACTGGCTGGGGTTAAACTACAACAACATCATTGCTGTTCTGATGGCACTGTTATCAGGCACAAGAACATCAGTCATAGTATCACACACAGACATGTCGATGTTGGTTGGGGTGCCTCATTATCCTGCCTGCTACTGCAGATTGTTGTTGTAACAGAGCCAGGAATACCTGCTCCATACTCTTCTTCTAAAGATACTATGAGAGAAAACAGCTCAAGAAAGGGCTTGGGAAAAAAGTGTGGCTCAAGTCAGACTGAAATAATGTATACCCAGTTGTTAAAAATAGCTGCCTAAGTGGTACATAGATTAACGAAGCTGCAACTCCTTGTATGATTGTGTGATGGATCAGAAAGAGAGTTCAGTGCCACAGTCTCAAGTTTACAATACTAGCTCTCTGAAGCAAGGTCATGCGTGTGACAGAAGCAGAGAGGAAGCCTCATTTGTAGGATTATGACTAAGCCAAGTACATTGGTAAGACATTAGGAGCATGGCAGAATGCATAGAGGCTTTAGAACATTGCGCCATTCTTGCTCTTAAATTGGGATGTGTTAGCCTGCACTCAACACAGGACTTTGAACCTCAAATTAAACCAGAATGGAGCCATCAGTTTGCAGCAGCCTGGTCAGGAGGGAATAACCACCAAAACTGGCTAAAAGCAAAGGCCCAGGATTCTCTTCAAGATCTGTAATCAGATAGATGGGCCTTATTATATACTGAACAGTTAAAGAGTTAACATTTGAGAACATACTAGAAAACACTAGAAAAAGTCCTGAGATTAATTATAGAGATATTTTTTGTTACAAAGCTATCAAAACAATCATGAAGAAATAAAAACAGAAAGGTGTGTTGTTTCCCAAGTGGTTCAGAAGCAGAGAAGATAATATGCATAATACATAAGAGTTGTCAAACTCTTATTGATGAGCAGGGCAATCAGAGGGAGCTCTGAAAATACTCTGCTGGCTCATAGCCACTGTCAGTCACAGATAAAAATAGGTTATGATAGATTTGGTGTAATTTTCAGCTGCCAGATGCTGGAAATGACCATGTTAACATACAAAATATGAGCAGCTGTTAATAAGGCAGCATTCTTTGCTGGTAGGAACCACATTTAATCAGCAATTTCTAATAGTGTTTAATGAAAATATGATTTGAAGACTATTAAATTGTGGTCTAGTAGCAATCTCTTAATTTAGTGGTTGTCTTTAACAATCCCCTAAATACTGTGCTTCTCTTTCTTGTGATTAAATAGAGAAGTAACCAGCATTATATAGAAAGATGAAAATTTACTGCAAGCACTTACAGCTCTGGAAGTGCAACTAAAAGCTTCCTTGATCAGGGAACCCGGCCTGAAGGTCACCATCGCTTCTACTGATTACAACTTTCTTGTGTAGTGGGCAAAGATACAGGGTCTGTGGAAATCCACAATCCTGTTTGTAATCCTCAGAGGAATATGGCACATGGCAGCGTTTCACCACACAGTAAAGGAAACAAGTACATAATAAAGTTTCATGACAAAAATCACCAAGATTTTAAAGTGACTGATCTTCAAAAGGAAGAACAGAAAATCATAGAATCATAGAATCATAGAAATTTGGGTTGTAAGGGACTCTTAAAGGCCATCTAGTCCAACCCCCTTACAATGAGCAGGGACATCTTCAACTAGAACAGGTTGCCCAGAACATCCACATCCAGCCTGGCCTTGAATGTCTCCAGGGATGGCGCTTCCGTCACCTGGGTGACCTGTGCCAGTATTTTACCACCCTCTTTGTAAAGAATTCTCTCTCTACATCCAGCCCAAATCTCCCCTCTTTTAGTTTAAAACCATCACCCTCTTTCTTTATTCAATTTACACATAAACTCCATGAGATCATGAGATTTACTATAACAAATAGCCTATAACAAATATTTTCTCTCATTTGAGGTATGTACAGTGTAGTGATTACAGCATATTTCTGACAGCAGAATAGTCACTGCAGAAGAGCATTCAGGGGTGGTTACAGAACCATCCAAGAAAGAGGATTCACTCCAAGGAGTGAGCCACTTCTGAGCTACAGTAGTTGTGAACTGCAGTCGCTATAGCATAGAGAGAACCAGACCACAAGCCATGCTTATGGCTATGAAGACCTCATTACAGAATATTGAGTAGCAAGCCAGTCACACATTTAAACCACGCAAACTGTTTTTAAGGGCTCCAGGAAAGACAGTCTGCATCTACCGCCCTGCCCAGCTCCAAGCTGTAACAAACCTCTTGAGCAGTGACGCTGTTTCTCCTTGCATTGCTGAGACGATGACCTAACCTCCAGCAAAGCTCTGAAAAGTTTAACAGAAGACAAAATAACTCCGGTACTTAAATACATTCACATTGCAGATACCTGTCCTTAGTACTCAGCAGTGCTCCTCACCTAGGGAGCCAGCTTTCCTTACTTTCCAGTTTTGATTTTTCATCAGTAACTTTTGGTTTTGAAGTTCTAAAGCTGGCAAAAGTGAAACAAGTGTTAGCGCTCCAATCTCCTCCAAGCAGCCCTCCTTCACCAGATAGGCAATAATTATACATGACAATAATATAGAGAGCTCCATTTAAACCTAGCATTTCACTGTCCATGGCAGACTGCTTTCTCTGGAAGATTTTTCCTCATGCATGAATGAAGTAATACTAACAGTCCTTTTCCACAGGAATATAAACCTTTCTGGCATACCACTCTGGCTATGAGATTGTCAGCACTGATAATAGTTTCATTCTATGTGTGGTACTGTCTACTTGGTCAAATGATTACCACCATATGCACTTTTATTTTACCTTCTGCTACTTCTACATGGGCTGCCTGAAGAAATGCTTCAGTCAGAGAATGTTGTTCAGTCCAGAAGATATTGCCAACTATGGTAGCACATCTTTTATTTCCAGGTACAGGAGGAAGAATTGGAGCCAGTCTTCTAAAATAACATGCCTTCCAAATCACAGGCTCCTCATAGCATTTTGTTACTGACAAAATATTCAGATACTGCTTGGAACCAATCTTTTTTCTTGCATCCTGTCCTGCTGACATACTTCTGACAGGAAGCTCACAGAATCCATCCTTCAGCAGCAAATTATCATAGTTTCCAGTTTTACAGCTTTTTAGACATATCTTTTATGTCCGTTTAGTTCTGAATGTCAAAGTAGATGGCAGGTCCTTGTCTGATTCCAGACTTCTTAACTGCCTTAGTTTGTAGGATTTGCTCATCTGCTACACAGGATACAATAGTTGCAGTGGATTTCTCATTTTTTGCTCTTGATCCATTGCAAAAAAGAATCAAGTGATTCATAAAGTGTAGACACAGCCTTAAAAAAGTAAAGAAGCTTCAGTCAAAATAGTTTTTACTCATAAAGTCTATTTAAAATGACCTTTTACCCAAGACAAAGCATCTAGTACAGCCCAAGAGAACAGACAGAAACATGGGTCATGGAGTTATAATTTTAGACGGAAAGAGCATCTCAGTACTAACACTGAAAGGCAAAGTCTTCCAATGTTTGGATTCAATACTCTTGGATAATTAGGTACCAGGCACAAAGTACTTACTTAGAATACCAAAGACTTCAAGTTTCAGTGTAAACCCAGCTCTATGAAATCTGAAATTGCAAAGCTTTTTTATCCCCTTTATCATTTAACTCCAATATTTCCAAAAAGCTTTATCACACTGCTCCTTCAGGAGAGATGCTCTTTTTATGCAGTAAACTAGTACACTGCAGTAGTATTCAGGTGTTATTCTGGATTGTGCAAAATTAGTCCTGTCTTCATTTCCTAAGTACGTGTAGGATTTGGGATCTTCAGGTAAGTTCTTTAGCAAAAGCTAAGAATTAAAGATCTGCCTTAAATGTCCACAAAGAGCTGTGCTCATAGACATAATACCAAATTTACAAGCTAGCATGGCATAAAACAATAAAAAACCATAAGTCATGAAGTGGTAGCTTTTTGTCTTCAGAGTTATACTTTGCTATGAGGATTTACTGTCTCTTTCAAGGAACTATGTTCAGACCAGAGGTACTGCTGCCTGAACGTCAAACAGGGGGCATGGTAGGTATAGCCAACTAATCTGGATCATGCTTCTGCGCACTTTTGCACAATCAGAGCTCCTCAGGAGTGTGCTTTTAATGTATTTGAATAATCTGGAAGTTTGCATTAATGCTACAGCAGTGCTTAGGTTTGGGCTGGAACCTGCAGAACTTGGCAATGAAATAATCGTCAATTGCTCCAAGGATTCTCTCAAGGGCCAAATTCTCCTGCTGCTGGCAGAACTGTCTGGGAAACATGCAGGGAGCATCTCAACTCAGGAAATATGGGATGACTTTCCAGTGAGACAGAGAAGTGCTATATAATAAAAGCACAGCCACAGCAGCCAGCTTTGCCATAGGGATGTTCACTCTCAGGTTAAGCTAAATTAGATACCTGAAGCTACATATTGTCATCTGACCTAATCTCTCAGCATTGTTATAATGTATGATACAGGTGAGAATAAAATCCATGCCTTGATTCAAGTTCTGTGAATCAAGATTGCCTTTGCAACCCCAAGTATTGGAAAAAAACATAACATAAATTGAGTGAGGACTGTAAATAGCCTTGCAAAGGCATATACAACCTTCATGTTTGCTCTTCTGGAAATGGTGCCTAAACCTACCCAGAATGCACAGTGAATTTCCAAGCTTTAAGAGAAAAAGCGTAGGCAATATAAAAAACTAGTGTGAACTTTTCAGATAATTACTTAAGCACAAACATGAAAAAATCCCTTAAATTAAATCAGTCATGTTCTGCAACGCAACTGAAAGGCAATGAGTACAGCTCCAGAGACACCGTACTATGTGCTCTCACTATTGGTTTAATTTATTTGAAATATAGTGTGCATGCACATCGTATGTATTGGCTTTACTAATCTACTGGATGCCTTGAATGATTTATGAGATCCAATTATGCTTTAGCATTTAAAATGATACCACTGAAATCACTGCTTCTGCTTTTATTAAAGTAGCAAAAAGGTCTTATTACATGAAAGAAAATGCCAAATTTATATCATGACATGTCTCTGTGGCTAGCAGTTGCTAATTACAAAGCAATAAGAGACCTTTTATAGCTGTATTCACACATCCTTTGGATGAGCCTGGTTGTCCATACAAACCCTGAGCATTTAAAGACTACTAATGAACTCTTCACTGCCCCCCCTCTGATGCTTGTTTCTCATTCTCAGCCTTGTTTTCTCAAATCCTCATTAAATATTAACAAGTAGAAGAGTTATCCATTTATAGCTAGTAATTGGAATATTTTATTACTATGACCACACCACCTCATGCCTTGTATTTTTTATATTTTCTAATATGCGGTATCCTGTAAAAGCAAGGAGCTCTGAAGAAGCTTCCTCTGAGCTTCAGTGGGAATCTACATATTATGGGGAATGAATTTTCCCAGCTATACATTTTCTTTTTCTAGAATGACTGTTGCAAAATAAAAGACAGATATTACTGGTTTACTACTTGTGTCCCAAAATTCTCTCTCACCATGACTTCAGTACCAATATGACCAAATCAAGACAGAAGACAGGTTTTCTAACAGGAGAATTCAGGAATCTCTAAACTCAACAACTGCGGTTGTGACCATGTGCTTTAGCATTTTACATTGCCCCTGTGTGGCTTGTTCAAGCCTGTCCAGCTGACTGTGATGGAAGTTGCACGTGCTATGCAAGAATTAACTTCGGGCTTCTTTCACTTGCCCATTTAGTGTTTTAACGTAATTAAGAGATGAAAAACTGCCTGGAAAAATAAGCTTGCCTGAAATTTGCAACCAGCTCTCAGAAAGTGTCTGCTCTAATGGTCTATGTGCTAAAGCTTGTCCAAGCCCTTTGAGCTTGGTGAACAATTATATGGAAAGAGACTTTACTGTGCTTTTTTACTTTTTCTATACTTCTTTCACTCAGTTTCTATATTGATAATCCTTATTTTTTGCTGCCCTCTTCTGCAGACCATTTTAGAGCATCATTACATTTAATAACAGAATCCAATACTTTCCTACAACACAAATATCTTTCTTCTTATTTCTGAGTGTTGTCACTATCAAGATTGTTTTTTCTTAAAAAAAAAACAATACGAAAAATAAAGCTTTTTTCTTTTTTTTTTTTCATGTGTAGTAAGATGCCCCCCAGGTACAGCAGCTTGCTGTGTCCTTCCTGTTCAGTGCGCCTCTACTCCCCAGCTGCCTCATTTTGAAAGCCCTGTCATAGTGAGAGTCTTTATAAACCACTTACCCACTCAGCTGAGTTTTTCTCAGTTGCTCCACTGGTGGATTCACTTCTCCCATGAACTTCCACAGCCTTGAGCATCTGCTCCCCCTGATGTACTCCTGTCAGCACAGGAAGCAGTGCAGAACCTTAGCAAAACCCAAGTTACAGTCATTGCTTGCTTACTGTCCATTTCCAGAGTCATGCTGGAAATGCCAGAGCTCTGTAAATGAAGAGTGCAGAGCTCCTATACAGCTTAGTCTTGATGACAGACACTAGAGGGGTATTCAGCTTGCAAGTGGAGTAGCATATCTTCAGGTTTCTGAACACCCCTTATGCCATGGACAGCTGGTCAACAGAGCTTGTGCCATGAAAACTGAATAAGAGAACTGATGAGCTCACCCTTAAGTAGACACCTACAGCAGGTCAGTTCATACAGTCACCTTGTCAATCCAGTAACTGAAATAGGAATTTAGGACTTCACTCACCTAAATCTCCTCTCCCTAGTTTGTTAACTTGCAAGTTAAATCTCAAATCACAGGTATTGCTCCTACATCCTTGACAGCTCACAAGCTGAGTAAGCCTCATACTGCAACCGTAATACTCATGCTACAGTTACTCAGGAGGCTGCCTTAGGTTATATGTCACTGATCTGCACCCACTGCAGCAGATGACATTTATACTTGTCCTGTAACCTTCCCATTTGCTGTTTTTTCTTGTGACTTCTTCCACCTTCGTTTCATTATTTTTTTTTTAAATACTAATTAAAGAAAAAAAGTACATCTTAAAACAGAATAGCTCAGACTCCAAGGCTGGGTCTTTCAGATGTTACATCCAGGTGTCACTACCAGGAGTAAGACTGCAATGTAGAGCTAAGTTCTGGCTTCTTGCTTTTTCAGTCTGCTCTGATAGTCTGAAACTATCAGAATTAATATCTTGCGATACCCTAAGTAAGTCAAGATCATCAGCCTAAGTCTGGAAAGATAGATAACAGAGGCAAGTGGCTTCAAGAATGCTCACTTGAATTATAATCTGATCCCTCCTCTCATCTTGAGAGGTCCCTAGCAGATCAGGACCAGGTAAGCAAAAGTTATACACCGAAATTCCACCTCCTTAGATGCACCTAAGTGATGCCTCTTAGATGCTCCTGTCCAGCCATCTCAGAACAAACATCTAACTTAGAGAGTATGTGTTAATGGGAATATTATCACTCACCGGGAAGTTTTGAGTGCTGTTTCTGTTTCTTTCTGTAGCAAAGATACAAGCTTGCTGGTGCCATTAAGAAAGGAATGATGGCGCATATTGCCAAATCTCTCTTTTTCAATGAGTGAGCCTTTGTAACGATATATTTTAAATAAAGTTATGCACTGCTCAAAGAGACAATAGAACAACACTGAGGGGTGGGGGGAAGGGAAATTAAAACTGTCTTCAGTAGTGAATCAGCCGACCCTCCCACTCAAGTGCAAGGTCACTTAACCATTCCTGAGGGATGCACGCCTGATGAATGATAACATCAAACCCTCCTTTAGCTCCTGCAGCTTGATGATTTCCCTCTCTTCAGTATCTAATGTGAGTCTTTTTGCTCATACTTTAAGGCTATTGCTACCAAACCAGGTAAGAGATCCGTCTGGGATCAGATCACCCAACTCATTTTAAGATTAACTCTTTTAGCAGCCTTTTACATTCATTTCCCACCATTTTGAACACTACATCCATTTTCTATCACTAATGTTTTCTAAGTCTTTGATAATTTTTTGTGCCTCTCTTTGGACTATCAGTTGCCCAATAGTATAGTGTCCAAAACTGGACTGTGCTGGATGAATGGAAAGTTTGCTTCCCATGACCTGACCAGTCAATATATGAGTGATGTTTGGTAATATTAAAGGTCTAGTCAGAGACCTTTAACATTATCAAAGTCCCCTAGTCTTTCTCTACTGTTGAGAAGTAGAATGAGAGGCAGATATTGGCATCTTCACAGTGTCTTGAGATAGATGTTTAACAGAAGAGAGGTAAACTTTTTCTATGTATGTCACATTCTCAGCATAATTTAAGGTGAATCATACCTCACTCCTACTGCTGAAAATTTAATTGTGTGTGAATACTTATTGAATTAATGCTTTTCAATGCTTAATTCAGAATTGGGACCTTAAATAGCTCCCCTGTAAAGATTAGCAAATGACTATAGTAAAGTAAAGAGATACGGCCTATAAAGAGCATTTTATCACAACATCTTTGTGGACACAAATACTTATTAATAGAGCACATATTGCTCTATCTTTCATATTAATTTACTAAGAACTTGTAATAAAAAGATAAAATGGTTAGTAAAGGGTACATATTGCTTAAAAGAGTAACTGTGTGATTGCTTCAGCCACTCCTTACAAGGCAGATGCATGAACTGTGTCAGTTATGTCTCAGCTTAACTACCTAGCCTACCAAATCCCTTATGAGAAGGAACTGTGTTTGGGTTGTCTGTGAAATACACGGCAGATGCACAGCATTTTGTAAACCTTAACTAGCAATTCCTGCTATCAAACTGTTCTAGAAGAAAACAAACACTGCACTGGGAGTATTAAGGCAGAGCTTAAGTCAATTGTCAATAAGAGCCGTTCATGTCCTTTCTGTGTTTGTCTCATTCATCCCAAAATCCACAGCACTAAGAGAGAGATGTGAGAGAGGGAGGAAGTGTATAAAATAGTTGAAAATGAAGAGTTTTTATGATGACAAGTTAAATGGCACACTTAGGTTCTTAGTAGCTTACCTTTCTCTTCAACAATCACTGTTGTCCCATTTCCATGTACTTTCTTACAGAAAGGTATTTCAATAATTATCTCACAGTAGTAAAATCCAGTGTCATTTATACTGGCAGAGTTTATCACCAGCACATCCTTGCTTTCATGGGTGTCATTGTATACATAGAGAAGTTTTGATGATATAGCTTTGGTGATGTTCTCTTTATTAACAAGATACCAGCTTACTCTATATCTCACAACAGATTTTTCCCAAATACAGGTGATTTCACCGTAGTCTCCAATTGATAGACTGATTTTTGTTGGTGTTTGGATGACTGTTATATTATTGGGACCTGTAGCTAGCAGAGAAATAGACATAGATTTAAAGCAGCAAAGCAGCATTACAGCTGTAATATCTACAATCACAGGATTGAAAATAACATTAATACTGTAAAATCATCATGAGATTAATTTTTCAGTTTATTTACTACCCACTTCTCCCTTGAGCAATCGCAACTACTTTCTGGCTAAAGGAAAACTTTCAATCTGGTGTGTTAAAGCCCTTCATCATTGTTTGTGTGCAACAAATGAAGATCTTTTGTGTACTCGCTCATGTACTACCTGGTCCTCAAATGGCATCTGATACATATTAGTCTTGTGACTTCAGTGTCTTTCTGGAAAATAGCACTGAAAAAACCCTTTTGCCCTTGTTTAATTTTTAAATCTTTCCCTCTCTTTCCTTCTGTTTTTTAGTTTTACTGAACACCTTCAGAATTAACCAGTGCAATTTGCACTGAATAAGAAACATGAAACTTTATCTGTTTTGTATTTCAGTAGTTACGTGATCCAGAACTAAACCTCCTTAACATTTTCAAATTCTACATTCAGTGTTTGTCACAATAAATATTCAAGTCTTAAGGTCTAAAAAAAACAGTGCTTGCATTAACCTACGATCATTTTGGGTGTCAAATTTATTCCTCTACACTTTTTCCACAGCAATCTCATTGTGAAAATGCTTTTCCAATCCCCACACATCTTAATTTTGATTTCAGCATTATGAAAATATAGTTAGCATTCTCCTCATTTTGCACACAAGTCTATTTGAGGTGGATATACTGGAGAAAAAAATATATGTATTTTAAACCCATCTCAAGGATTACAGGTGACAAACTATAAACAAAACCAAGAAAATAAAGAGCACATACCTAAGCAGCCAAAATACATTGTTAAAAGAAGTTTCAGTGAAATTACGATCATCACACAGGAGTTTTAGCACTTGCATCAGGGCATCTTTGTTGAAGATCAGCAAAACAACAAATGAAAGCCCATCAGATTCGTAGCTTAACTTCCTCTTCCCTCATGTGGTAAGGATGACGGAAACCTAACACAACCCAGATTTTCCCTCCACTCTTTGAAACTGTTGTCATAAAGGTGTCTGTTTTAGAGCCCACTCATTTGGTCTAAAATCAGAACAACTGTTTCTTAAATTTTAAATTGCTTGCTAACTGGCTATCTTTCAGCACTAGATTAGCCTCTCTGGTGGCAGGACTTAGAGAACGGCTTTTCCGTACTTGCAGTGGTCTCATGTGAGATAGTGCACTTCTGCAATCCTTCATTAAAAGGTTTTTGATTAAGATGAGACTTGTTTAGCTACTATGCTCCATCCCTGGCGGTGTTCAAGGCTGGGTTGGACAGTGCCTTGGGTGGCATGGTCCAGTGGGAGGTGTCTCTGTCCATGGAAAGGGGGTTGGAACTGGATGATCTTAAGGTCCTTTCAACCCTAACTATTCTATGATTCTATGATTCTAGGTACATGTTTTCAGAAGCCTCTTCCAGCCAACCTGATGAATCTTATACAAAGCAAAAGAGACAGTGATTATACATAGGTTACTCTGATGCCAAATATTAATCTTATCTATCTCTTATTATCACACCTTTCATCTTGCTGAAATCTTGCCTAAACTCATCCCTCACATGAAAAAATACTTTGTTCTTTTGCCTTAACAGTAGCATAGCTCCACTGACAGGAGCAATGGAGGAAGGCTGAGTTTGAAGTGCTTGTGTGAAGACCACAAAGTGGCCGCAACATCTTGCAACATCAGTGGGAAACAATCCAGAACACTACACTCTGTATGTAATGCATCCCACTGTTACCTCTATGCGTGCAGCTGTATTAATGCAATACTAGTTCCATAAGGATCAAAGAATGGTTGGGGTTGGAAAGGATCTTGAGATCATCTAGTTCCAACCCCCCCAGCCATAGGCAGGGATGCTTCACACTAGACCACATCACCCAAGGCTTTGTCCAACCTGGCTTTGAACACTTCCAGGCATGGAGCATTTACCACTTCCTTGGCAACCTGTTCCAGTGCCTCACCACCCTCACTGTAAAGAACTTCTTCCTTATATCCAACCTGAACTTCCCTTGTTTAAATTTGAACCTGTTTCCCCTTGTCTTCTCACTACAGTCCCTGATGAATGGTCCCTCTCTGTCATCCTTGTAGGCTCTCTTCAGATACTGGAAGATATATTAACTAAGGCCTGTTTCAGGAAGATGACAAGCATGGGTTAAATAAAATGATCTACAGTTAAGCCATCAAGTTAAAGGCCATGTTGAAACTTATCTGCCTTCAATTATTAAAGAAAAACAATTACAACTATAGATAACTGTATGCTGCATAATGTTCTCCAATACTGATTTTTTGCTTCGATCCAGAATCACTTACATTGCCTGGCAAGAGAAGTGGAAGATGAGATACAACATTGCTTACATTTTCTCAACTCACCTAGTTTTGTTACCTGGACAGATGTTTCATACACCAGGCCAGACAAAATTGTTCCACAAATATGTTCAGTTGGATAACATATAAATTGCAGTGACAGAACTTAAATGATAATTAAAGAGATCAAACAGGACATACTGAGAACATGAATCAGATAAGAACTTGACAAGAATCTGTCAACGACAAGATTTCCTACAAGTAACATCAGGTTTTAGCAGCATTGGGCAGGTGTCCAGAACAGCTGAACTGCAATTTGTAATGAAGACACAGCCACATTTAAAGTGCAAAGCACTGTTCCTTTCCAGTTGTCAGCCACAAAAGCATAATGCATCAGCTTACCTGCTCATCAGTATCTATCTACCTTACAGCAGTTTCCAGTGTTGTTTAGATAGCCAAGTAAAATGAAAGAACAGAAAATAGCACAGATAAAGGTCAGAATGTGCTGTAGGCTATCTCCATTTCTAATGGTACCCAGCTGACTTAGTTACTGAGGACATAACAAATACCTTTAAATTCAAGTGAATGATAGTATATATTAAAGCAAATAATTTTATATTTAAGGGTATTAATTAATTACATTAAATAATTCTGTTAGCATTGACATTCATGTTATTTCAGTACTACTGATTAAAGATGTAGAAAAATGAAGTATACATGCTTAAATTCAAGGGGAAAACTAGTTTCTCTTGTATTTAAATATCTACATTAACGCATTTCATGTTGAGTTATGCAGCTTGCAGCTCCAGCATGCAGAGTATTTTGTCTAGAAACTAGGTGAAGCTTTTTTGACAGTGCTGATAGCAGCTATTTACTCAGAAAGACATTATGGTTCTAATCCAAATCATCCTGTCAGAGATGAAATGAATTAGCACACAGAAAAAGGGGTTGGGAAGAAGGTTTATTTTCAGCTGCTTATTTAGGTTAATTCATTGTACTGTTTTACAACACAAACCCACAAACTCTCATAACAGTAGTACTGAGCGGGTGGAAAAATATGGTGACAAAATTTCTTAAGCCAGCTTTGCTGGCGGGGTAAGTGCATCACCCACATGACTGTGTGGTTCAGGAAAGCACTGACAACAGGAAAATCCTGTTAAGTTTTCTTTCTGCAAATTACAAATAAATTTTGAGCAGGAATGCCATGTTCTTTACAGTTTTGGATGCCCCAGTGCAATATAAGATCTGACTCTGGCAAACGCCACTGAAACAACTCCAGGTAAAATATTCTGGTGGTTCTCTCCCTTCTTTTCTTTTAAATCAGAAAGTCTCTATAAAGTGAAGTAGAAACCCCCCCAGCAGATAAATCAGCTTATAATGAGGTATTCCTGCTTATATTATCCTGCATACAGAAGGCTTTTGTAGGACTTAACACACTTAACACAGCCTAGAAACATAGGTATCATATCTGGGAAAGCAGTGCCCAGAATTAGCAGCTATAGGATCCTTTACTGCTTGGCTGGGATTGACCATGCAATTGCCCACTGAAGATACAGTTCCATTTTTATAATCTACCATGACTGACTTGCTCTAATGACTTCAGTTACAAAACCATGAATTGTAATCCTACCATTGTGCAGCCTTCAGAGTACACTCATTATACTACATGGCATAACCAAGCAGGAAATTAGAAAAGATAGACAAGCAAGGAATATTACTTAGCTGGACACATTTCATATCCCTAACACATGCACACAACAAAACAAAACAAGGAATAGCTGCCACCATACTTTACCGCATTCTAGTTACAGTGCTACATAATTCCCCTTTGGGCTTAAAGTTGCAGGAAAATGGCTTTCACTGCATCAGGGCAGATTAGATTGGCATTATTGCTAAGTATGAAAAATAACCAAAATATGAAACAACCTTTCTTCAACCAATAACTGAATGCACAGTTTCTACAGTGATTTTAATGACATGCAACCAGTTACTGTACACAGGCTTTCTACACAGAAAAGCTGACAACCAGCGCAGCTCTTCCAGCATAACTATTTCACAAGAGCTATTCTGGGAGAGCCCTTTTCACTCTATTTCCTTGTTCTTGAACAGTGTCTCCACATGGAGGAAATTATCGCTGAACAGCCAAAGCAAATTAGAACTATAACCATGGTAAAACGTAATTTCTAAACTATTCTAGAGCTAGAATTATTATCAGTTGATTGAAAAGACACCTATTCTCTTAAACCTATATATTTCCTCTTCTAGATTACTGTTTCACTGGTCAGAAATACAGCTTTGTATAGTGTTGCACAAAGCATAATTCATCATTATCACTGCAGTGAAGTGAGTGACTTGACTCTCATC